>JALGQZ010000005.1:32628035-32681722 GCA_023105745.1 Austropuccinia psidii | reverse complement strand
ATTAATTTTTATTAATTTTTCTTAATTTTTCTTAATTTTTCTTAATTTTTATTGATTTTTATTAATTGTTATTAATTTATTACTTTTTATTACTTTTTATTATTTTTTTTCCAATTTTTACTAATTTCATTAATTTCTATTAATTGATATCAATTTTTACTGAGTTTTGGCAGTTTTATTTAATTTTTACCAGTTTTACCTAATCGTCATCAATTTTCTCAATTTCAATTAGCTTGAAATTATTGCTGTGAAGTTTCATTTATTTCAAATCATTTGAATTTGTTGTCTTTCATTTGAAATTCGAAACAATTCTAATCAATTTTCAATAGTTTCACCTAATGCTCATCCATTTTTTTAATTTCAATTATCTTGAAATAATTGTTATTAAGCTTGATTGATTTCAATTCATTTCAATTACCTTCAATCTATTGAAATTCATTTTAATTCATTCCAATCAGTTCCAAATAATCATAACTCATTTGGGTTATTGGTAAACCCATATTAGTAATTTGGCAAAAACATGTATGCCCTTACGCCAATTTGCCACAAATTGGTAAAATTATGTAATTATTTAGTAACAGAAAATAAGGGTGTTTTCAAATTAAAGCTTAGCTGAAAACTTCCTGGATTGGAAAAAGACCAATTCATGGCATTTTTGGTTCCATAAATGGCATAAATGTCATTTTTATGTCATTTTCAATGCCATTTATAGCATAAATGTCATTTTTAATGCCATTCATGGCATAGATGTAATTCTTGATGCTATTTATGGAATAAATGTAATTTTTGATGCTGTTGATGGCATAAATGTCATTTTGGATGCCATTTATGGAATAAATGTCATTTTGGATGCTATTTATGGAATAAATGTCATTTTGGATGCCATTTATGGAATAAATGTTGTTTTTGATTCCATTCATGGCATAAATGTCATTTTTGATTCCATTTATGGCATAAATAGAATCAAAAATGACATTGAAACTCCATAATTAATGTTGTAAATCTCATAAATTCCATAAATGGAATCAAAAATGACATTGAACTTCCATAATTAATGTCATAAATCCCATAAATTCCATAAATGGAATTTCTATGTCATTGTTGATGCCATTTATGGCACTTTTAATTTCATAAATGGCCTTTTTAGATCATTGCTGATGCCATAAACATACTGTTAATACCATTTATGGTATGGTCATTCTGTGGTTTTTGCCATAAATGGCATTTTTCAATTCTTTGATTTATGGATCATTTTCATAAATCACTTTTTTGAAACAAATTCGAAATTTTTCATTTTGATTTTTTATTTAGAGGTTGAAAAATTTGAATGGATCCTTTTCTCATCATTTCTTTTGAAGTTTTTGGTTCAAAAATTTGAATTTGAAGATGAATTATTTGAAAATTACAAATGAAATTTTCTAAATAGCCATGCATTGCTTCCTCAGATTCACTACCTTCAGAAACTTAATTGAATCAATATGGCAAATCAGGAGTCACCCTGAGAAGGTCCAGATGATTAGAAAAGAGTAGCAGAGCCTCACAAAGAAATTCTCACAAGCCTGCAAAAACGTTGAAGATATATAATGCAATTGACTTGACCTGTGAGCATTTCCAAAGCAATTATCACATAAGTGATGAATGCTCCAAGCCCTTTGTAAGTTTTTGATTCATTTTAATGTAGATTATTTTTGGGTATTTTAATATTTATTTTTTTTACCTATTTTATCAGGTACCTGGCTCAGAAGACTTTCTAAAGTTTCTATTGAAATACACCTTCACGCCCATCAATGTCCAGGGTGATGGAAATTGTGGATACAGAACAGTATCCAATTAAATTTACAGGGCTAAAGATCAGTGGGCTGATTTCAGAGGTTACTTGGCTGAAGATATTCAAAAAAAACAAGACCTTTAGGAATCCATGAACACTTTGTTACCCTAAGTATCCTCTTATTTGGACAGAATTGAGTGGTATGAAGATGTTGGCAAGGCCCCAAAGAGAAAGTAGATTTCCATGCCTGATATGGGGGATAAAATTGCAAATAAGTATCAAAGACAAGTTTTCTTTTATTACAATGTCCAGCCTTTCTTATTTTCCCCTTATTTCTGTCCTCCAATTGACAATCCAGCCATTTTTGTTAATTTTTTGGATAGCTGTTCTCATTTTTTTCCATTAGATATCATGATTTCTAAAGCTTACCCTTTCTCCCTATATACTGTGAGTTGGAAACCACAAGCCCTGGGGTGGGAAGATAAATTCAAGAAACAAAGGATGTTCAATTTGTCTAATATTCCTCCCCCCTCATAAAAACCCCACTATTTTGGAGGTTTATCGAGATTAATTTTTTTATTAAAAATTAATGCAAATTATCCCCCTTTTCAGTCCTATATATTTCTTGAATCCCACCACAGTCTCTTTTTTGTCAAATATGTGGAGCTGTTGTACCTACATACAGTCATATTCCAAACATGAAAGCAATATTGGAAAAAACACATCTTTTTGTGCCTTCACTTGTCCCACCAAAGATAATTCCCAAAAATATGTGCTTCTGGGTTTTGATTATTAAGATTCTCCCCTTCAATTAAAAAAAGGGAATTTATAAGTGGAAACATTTTTAATAAATTTTTGAAAAAATAGGCCATTTTTCCAAATTGGCCAAATTGGAAAATTCTTGAAAATGAAATTGAAAAGCTTTGGGGATCTTGAAATCCCATGCTGGAACAAATATGGCAAGAAAATCATAAGAATATTCAAAACAAGCCTGAGGATTTTTCTTTAAAAAAGGCCACTTACATGTTTTGACTAAACGCTTACATGTGTTTACCAACAACCTCATGATAGGTGTCCTTCTCCTATATATTTTCTATTGAAAGAACTTTAATTGAATACAAAAGTAAACATTCATTACAAAAGAGCTTATTAGGTTTTTTCAGATTTCTACAAAAAATTACTTCTTAATATGCTTCCTCATTAAGCCATTCTATTTTCAATAAATAATTAAGGAGATCATTTTTTCATTCAAGTATTTAATCAAAAAATTGATCACTAAATGTGATCTAAATGGAAGAGAATCAATTGCTAACCACTCTGAATATTAGAATCCCAACAGGGTCTTCTGATTACCTCTATCATGAGAATAATGATCAGAAAGCTGTACATAGAATATAAATAGAGCCAAGGACTGAATTCTAGCTCCAACATAGACTCTATCCTCCTATTAGCTATAGAAGGTTTGACTATGAGAAATTACAGAGAAATTACTGATATTTTACTTATTGTACTCTTAATATCCTAATTTTAATGAATAATAAGATTGAAAATAATTATAATAATAAAATATTATTATAATTATGGCATAAAATATTTATATTATTTAAAAAGAATAAAACAATGTAATAAAATAAATCAATTAACATATTTGAGCCAATTTATCATTGTTACACAAAAATAATATATGTGTGAAAAATTGTTATTTCATATCAAAAAACAATTTATAACAATAATATTAATAATATTAAATTTATATATTAATACAAGTAATATCTATATTCATAAAAGAATCAGTTTGAATAATAATAAAGACAAAAGAATTTAATTTTACCACTTTATATAATAACTGTAAATAATTTTATTCCTAATAATGTAAAGAAAGCATATTTAACTTGTATTTATAATTAAAATTCAAGAAAAGTACAGCTTTTACTATTTTTATGGGGATTTAGAGATTTTGAGAGAAATTATAAGTGAAAATAAAATAGTAATTAATATAAGATACAGCTTTGGTCTTCAATGATATGAGAGTTTTATATTAAATGATAGAGAAATTTACCTTTTATTTAATGTTTTTATGATATTTGTTGTGTCTGAGGTGGAAACTGATGAAGAAGAGGTCGTTTTGGAGTAAAGATCCCACTTCTGGTAGATTTTTTCTGATGTTATCCAGTGTAATTGATGAATATTTTAAGTTTTGGTGATATTTAAATCATTATTAAACCTTTTTATCTCATTATCACACCATATTTTAAAGTTATAACTATAACTCTGAATTTCTGACCTTATAAGTGTGGTACATAATTCATTGTTATGTATTATAGTAGTTTTAATAATAAAATACTGATATCCACCAGTTTTATCTCTTATTGAACTGGTAAACTTGAATTAAGATTAGAGCTATTGATAAGAAACAATCATTATTCAGCCTTAACTTTAATCCTTGATAACTTTTACATTTTTCACGCTGGAGCTATTCCAGGAGTGAATCCTGCTAGCTTGTAATTTTCTCACCAAGGTGCCAAGATTAATTCTTTACATAATCAAAACTCCATTTTTGATGATTTTTCTTGTAACTCATCTTTTCTGTCAAAACTTATTATCTTGTACTTCAAAACATGATTTCATAAGTTTATACCTTGAATATAATGATGAGCATCACATAATTCTTCATGTAGAAAAGAGAAGAATATTAATATCTCCTTCCTTTTAAGTTTGGAACACTTTCAATGTTAAGGGGTCAATAGCTATTGCTATTTTCCCAATATCCCCTTATAATTCTTAACTTTATTTAGAAATTTCTATATTAATATGTTATATATAATCCTAAAGCTATTTTTGTCATAGGTTAATTATTGAATCAAATTTTTAACATGTGTAATTCAAAGGATATGACCTAAAAATCATGATTATATGCACTGAGCATAAAGGTACATAGATCCAGGTATAACAGTAAGTATTGGGTTTACAGATATGAAATAAAAAGGTAATATATTCAATTTTTGATGGTACATCCAATGGTGTGATCCATTATAAAATTTCATTCATTGTTTTCTGAATAATCAAGAAATTATGGTTTTTGGTGGCATTTTTACATATTTCAAGCTTATAATTTCAATTCTTCCCATTGAAATAAGGTCTGTAAAGTTGCTCTTGTGACCCTTTTGGATATGTGTCATATCTCAAAGGCTCAAAGCCTCACCCACCACCTTTAGGTGTGTCACCCCTTCAGTAGTTCTTGTACTACTTTGCCAAAAGGTTAATCACTCTATATCTCAGATATTCTTGCATAAATCTCTCAAATATCATCTTAAAAAAATTGGAAACAATTTCAGCTAAGTTTGTTTAAATATTTCCATCAGAGGTAAGCCTTTGAGATATGAACACATATCCAAAAAAGGTAACAAAACAATTAGATAATATATATTCTAATAACAAGAATTGAAATTATTATCTTAAAATACATAAAAATACCATAAAAAAGGAATAAATTCTTGATTACCTCTGAACCTAATGGATATCCATTTGAAACAAGTTGAGCCATTATATTCAGCATGTTCAAATAAACATATGAAGCTTTTATGTCATATCTGTAAATGCAATAATTACTGAATAATAACTACAAGTGGCCATAAGAAGGCATAAATCCCTGATTATATAAGAAAAGGATTAATCAACATGTAAAATAAATTGCTAAATTGGATTCCCCATAAAGGATTACACCTATAAAATCTTTATTTAATATCTGTAAATTGAATGTTTAAGGAAATAAACTAAATATATGCACTTTTATGATCAGTGCATATATTCATGGCTTTTAGCTCATATGTCTTGAAATACACATGATGGAGAGTTTAACAAAAAACATTGATCACTTAATTACTGTAAGAATAGAGATATAAAATTTGTTTGAAAAGCTATTGTGGTATTCCATACCTTTTGGCCCAGTTTCAAGCAATTATTTGAAAGAAAAAATCCAAGATTGGAAGAAATCAAGAGCTCAATGAATAATTTTGGAGTTCAACACTCAGAAACATCATTAAAAAATCACACACACCCAGGAATAACATCAATAATATGGAGGAATGGAAGATTTTAGCATTCAGAATTGAAATAACCAATATACTTCTATAATCAAATGAATAATAGAGGAATCCAATCTTATGTAGTTATACAACAAAGCTTACATACAAGCCTTAAAGAATCAACAATATAGGCTTAATACATACATAAAAACTCAAAATTACATGGACAAAGTAACAATGTAGTCTTATATCCACCCTACATCCACCAGAAGATTATATTATCAATAATTACAATCATAAAAATAAAGTATGAAAACCACAAGGATCATCTAACTGTATTGAATTCACCTCATTACATGAAGAATCCACTAAAATCAGAACTGCACAAGCCATTAAAAGTGATCATATATTACAGCTTACAAGGTATCCCCATATTAAACAGCCTCAGGATCATTAAATTCAGCTCAATTAAATTTCAACTAGCTGCATGCAAGGAAAATACACTAAACTGTAAACCACAGAAATTATACTAATCAAGGATTGAAACTCCAGAACATATCTGTCAGGCTGAGTCTATGAAGAGGCGATAATAATAGTATTTGCAACCTAAAATATGACTGTGACACAGATAATAAGTATAAAAATGGGGTTTATTTAAATTATAAGGGCTTTACTAACAGAATTTTAGTGGTGGTGAGCACTGTTGAAAGCCCTGGGTGCAGCTTTACCAATTGGATTATTATAATAAAGACTACAATACTTGAAATTGGAAGTATACCTGATTATTTTCCAAAAGTAAAACTGTTTTTGAAAGTTGTACTATGTAGGAATTCAATAGAAGGATGAGGAAACCTTTTCTGGTGGAGAAAAGGCCTCCTTTTATCCTAGAATGGGGTGGAATGGCCCTCTAGACTATCCACGTAGAGGAAGTGAAGAGTTTTTCACTTCAGAGTAATGGCTTGAGGTTTTCATAGTGCCTGTGTTCTCTGTATTAGGCTCAGATGGGGTTTTGAAACCACATCTGGGCACTTTTCACTAATAACGGGTGAAGATTTTTACCTGGGGACCACATAGCCCTTTCCTGACGTGTATGACAAGTATAATGCTGTATAGAACCTGTATGGGACCCCAGTATTGGATGAATTATGAGGTATTGAAGTATAAACAAGTTCCTTTGTCTGTTTGACACCTCATAATCATACACATGGGAGAATGTCCCACAGTAAGACTGTATTAGTCTAATTGTGGGATTATGAGCTTCAAACTTCCAAATCGTTGTCCGTTTTTGAGATATCAAGCTCAAAGTTGGTTCATTGAGTAGCTCTGGATGTGTTCTACACAATTCTACTCATTTTTTGTATGGCTATTATTAAATGTGGAAAAGCTATACCATGTACAGGTTTTCTTATACACATTTTGTCACAATGCTTTCTGCCAGACTTCAGCAAAGGGAACTCTTGCCAAAAAGTCTATTAAACTGGTTGAAAGACCAATTAATAATGGCAAGTTGTAAATCACATTCCACCATGTGACAGTACCCCCGGGTTTAGGGCACTGCGTCCCAAAGTGCATGTAACTGATGGTATTACCCATGTCACCCTCATGGAGTTACATTAGTCACAACAGGAGCCTACAAGGAACTCCCAAGGGGCGGAACCCTTGTACGCCAATGGAGCGGAAAAACCAGTGATTTCTGGTTGCTTGATTGAGACCTCCTCTTTTCTCCAACCGGAATCAAACCCATGACGTTGGTAACCAGTTTATTGTCACAATTCTGTCTGCCAGACCTCAGAAAAGGGAACTCTTGCCGAAAAGGCTATTAAACTGGTTGAAAGACCGATTAATACTGGCAAGTTGTAGATCACATTACACCATGTGACACATTTATGATTTTCCCAAAAACTGTATGGAGCTTGTTTGTTCCAGATGGGATATGGGGAAATAGATGGCACCATCAGGTATCCCTGATTTTTTCCTTTCTAAAAAGACCCCACTTTAGGTATCTCACACTAAAACTATATAAGTCAGATGAGAGGCATATATTCTGATCACCCTTATTTGACCTTATTTTGGTCATAGCTTCTGTAATTCTGGTGCTAGCTCAGTTTGGCTAGTACCATTGGATAGCCCTGACTTAGAGCTCCATTTTCAATACCCATTTGATGGGGTTAAGCCTCTTCATTTGTATTTTATATGAGAGGTGAAAATTAAGGTTTATGATCACCAATAACTTTGAGCAGGAATGACCTTGTTATTCTTTGTCCTATGATGATGGGACTTTTCTTTTTGGAAAGGAGTGCGCTTCCTGTTTCTTTTGATACCTTTTGAGCTGATTTGGCTCAGCTCCATGTTTTGGTGGTATCTTGGCTATACCATTGATTTATGGTATTTGGCTGTCATGCTTGTGCTCTGGCTTTGAGTCACAGGCTGACATACCCTCCCTCTAAAAAAGGCTCATCATTGATGATACTGTTCAGTCCTCCTAGAGGCTCTTAATCTCCTCAAGTGAAGGCTTCCATCTGGTATGGAATCCTCTGCCAACCATTTGTCTTTATCTACTGTCTGGTTCTTGAATCTGACCGATTATTGTCTTTGGTCTTTACCATTAAGTCTGATCTTCCTGGCCTTGATGATTTCCCTCACTGGTCCAGGGGAGTCTTCCACTTCCACTATCTCTGGTGGGGTGGGGTTTTCTTCCTGGAGGGGAATTTATCCTCCTCTGTCTGGAAGTATGGCTTTACTAAACTCACTGGAAAGACTTGGTGTTTCCTAGAAAATTCTTCTGTAAGTTTGACTTCCACTGCATTTTTCCCTATCAATCTAATGATGTTGAAGGGCCCTAAATGTCAGGGTGACTCTATGATATAGCTTCAAAATGATAATAGAAACTATAACTCTGAGTGTGACACGAAAATGATGATGATATTGAAGTGAGAATATGAGTAAAATGGCTATACTAAAATAATTTAGTGATGGTGAGTGCTGCTGATAGCCCTGGGTGCAGTTTTTGTCTGTTGGTTTACAATAACAAACCCCACAATAATTAAACTTATAATTATACCTGTTAAATTCTAAGAGTACCACTTCTTTTAAGAAGTTATACCACATAAGAATATCAAGAAAAGGATGCTGGATTTGCTTCCTGGTGAGGCAAAGCCTCTTTTTATCTTGTTCTGGGGTAGTGGGAGGTGGTTTACCTCTGCACACGACCATAGAGTGAAACGTTTCACTACTGTGGGCTGGTTTGTGGTTCTATACACTCAATACAGGCTAGTATTGGGTTGAAATGTGGTTTTAGAACCACAAGTAGTCATTTTTACCCTATACAGGGTGACCATTTTCACCAATGGAGTTTACAGGTGTATTCTGGTGCTCCTGATGCGTCAGAAACTGTACAGAACCTGTATGGACCTCTGTATTTGACTTAAATATGAGGTATTTAAGTATAAATAAGCTTCTGCGTCTGTTTGACACCTCATAATCATACTTGTGGGATAGTATCCCACTATAAGGATGTATTGGCCAAACTGTGGGATTTTGACCTTAAAACAGCCATACCTTTGTCAGTTTTTGAGATATAAACCTCAAAATTGGTTCAATGTGTAGCCCTGAATGTGTTCTACACAATGGTACCTCATTTGATATGGTTATCATCAAAAATGGCAAAGTTATTCCATGTACAAGTTTTTTTTGTACATATGTATGTTTTGGCCAAAAGCTGTATTGGGGTTGTTTGCCCCATAGCTTTTTTTCTATTTGATATATGAGGAAATGGATGACACAATCAGATAGCCCTGATTGTGCTCTTTTCAAAAAGACCCCACTTTAGGTATCTCACACTAAAACTGTAGAAGTTAGATGAGAGGTGAATATTTTGTTCAACCTTATTTAGTCTGAATTTGACCATAATTTCAGTAATATTGGTGCTAGCCCAGTTTGACTGGTACCATTGAATAGCCCTGGCCTAGAGCTTTATTTTGAATACCCATTTGATGAGGTCAAGCCTTTTACTCTGTATTTGAGATGAGAGGTGAAAATTAAGGTTTATGCTCAGCAGTAACTTTGAGCATGAATAACTTTGTTATTATTTGTCCTATGGTAATGGGACTTACATTTTCAGAAAGGGGTGAGTTTCCTCTTTCTTTTAATACCTTATGAGCTGATTTGGCTCAGCTTCATGCTTTGGTGGTATCTTGGCTATACCATTGGTTTATGGTGTTTTGGCTGTCATGCTTGTGCTCTGGTTTTGAGTCACAGGCTGACACTAAAAATGAGTCTCTAACTTTCTTAGGTCCTTTGAGATTATTAAAGTTCAGTGTAGACACTAACACTTGGTCCTCTTCTTTGAAGTCAGGTTCCATGTGTCATTTGTCCCACCTCTGTTTGTTGTATTCTTTTGCCTCAGCTATGAATTTGGAAGCTGTGTCACAAGCTTTCTTCCACATATCATGGAAGTCCTTGGCTGTGGGGTGGATGGTAAGAAGATTCTTCTTCAAATGATCCACACACAATAGGGGATTCCACCCTTTCTTTACCAGTGAAGGGGTTTTCTTGTGGTAGAGTGCTGTCTTGTGTTATAAGCCAGCTGGACTGCTGGTAGAAGGGTAACCCAGTAATGGGTGTAACCTTCATGGTCCTTACATTCCATATCATAGGCATAGACTCTTCTGAGGATGTCTTCCACTGTTTTAAGGATCCTTTGAGCTAATCTATCTGTTTTTGGATGGGAAGCTGTAGAAAAAGCAAGTTTAGTACCCAGAATGTCATAGAGGTTGGTCCAAAATTCTGATGTGAATTCTGCGTCCCTATCACTAATGATAATCTTAGGGACTCCACAGGTGGATATTATGTTATTCCAAAATAACAGTGCAGTGTCTATGGCTGTATCCTCTTTGTGACATGATAGGCACCTTACACTCTTGCTGAACCTATCAACTATGATCAAGAAGGCATTAAATTTCTCTTTGCCTCCTGGTACAAGTCCTGTAACCCAGTCCATGTTGATGGTTTCCCATGGGTGCTTGGCTTCTTCTATGTGTTGAAGTAACCCATACTTCTTCTCATTTTTTCTATTTGCCTTTTGGCATCTTCCACAAGTGCTGATGTATTCACTAACCTCTTGTTCCCATTTGGGTCACCAAGCTATGCTTGCTACCCTCTTCTTGGTTCTGTCTTCATGCATGTGTCACATATAGGGGCAGTAATGGCATTCTTTTAGGATAAAGGATATATGGTCCCTGTCTACTATGGTGAGTGCACTAGTGTGCGTTTCTCTATGGTAGAGCAGGCCGTCTATGAGGAATGACTCTTTATCCTTATAGTTCCTCAACCAGGGTTCCTCCAACTGGGATTCCAGCTCTGGGATCCTGTATTTTTGCTGAAGGAGTTGTAACAATATGCCACACTGTTTGTGTTTGGAATATGTCTCCATTACTGCACTGAAAAAATCATTATTCAGCTGTGAGAAGCTTATTCCCAATATAGGAGTTTCTGTTCCTTCTGAATCAGTGTTTCCACTGTCTAGGGCACCACCTTCTGGTGCCCATTCATAAAGTCTGAAGTTCTTCCTCCTATCTATTTTCATGAAATGGATTGAGATCTTGGCTACTACTTCAGGGTCATAAGCTGGATTGCTTTTGACATTGTCCAGTGGCAATCTACTGAGGCCATCTGCATTGGTATGACTTTGAACTTCCTTGTATATGATGGTCATATTGCCTCTATATTCTTGGATGGCTATTTGCCACCTCAACATGTGTATTGGTAGTCTTAATGTTCAGTAAAGACTTCAAGGCTGTGAAGTCTGTGTAGAGTTCAAAGACTGCACACTCCAAGTAATAGTGGAGTTTCTCTAGAGCCCAGACTAAGCATAGATATTTAGTCTGGGTGGCCCCATACCTGGCTTCTGAATCCTTCAGTTGCCTAGAGATGTAGCATATTACTCGCTCTCTTGGTTCCCCATCCACAATTTTTCTCTGATGAAGGGCTGCCCCCAAGCCTTGGCTGCATGCTGCATCTATGTATAACTTTAATGGTAGCTCAAAGTCAGGTAAGATGAGCAAAGGTGCATTTGTGAGTTCATGTCCAATCCTATCATATGCATCCCTCCTTTCCTTGGTAATTTCAAAAACTACATCTTTGAACATAACTTGTACAGAATACTAGTTATGTGGGAAAAATCTTTGATGTGGTTTCTATAGTATCTAGAAAACCCAAGGAAAGATTGCATCTCTTTGATGTTTTTTGGTACTGGCTTTTGCATTACTGCTGGTACTTTGTTCTGGTCTATTGCCAGACTGAGACCTGAGACTTTATGTTGTAGAGCTAGTAGCTCTTGTTTGCCAAAATTGCACTTTTTAAGTGAAATTTTCAGATTAATGGGTGTGCATTTACTCAGAATTCTGTGTATTTACTGCACATGGTCCTCCCGTGTCTCTGATTATATAATGATGTCATCAATATTAACTACCATCCAGCCTTCAAATATTTCTTCTTGAGATATTGTGTCCATCATCCTTTGGAAGTGGGCTGGTGCATTTTTGATGCCTAATTTCATCCTGGTATACTCATATGTGCCCATATGGCATATGATTTTGAGTAATTTCATGGAGTTTGGTTTAACTCCAATGTGGTGAAGAACTTTCATACAACCCATTTTGGTTATGTATTTGGCTTTTGAAAGTTTGTCTAAGGCATGAGGTATCCTAGGTATAGAGTACCTGGCAGCTTTGGTGTAGTTGTTCAGTGCTCTGAAATCTCCACACAGTCTAGATTTGCCATCATGCCAGGTGATCAGGACAGGAGTGGTGATCTCCACTATTTCTGATGAAATCCATGTCTAGGCATTCATTGATTTGTTTTTCAATTTCATTCCTAGTCTCCAGACTTTCTGGGTATGGAGGTCTTCTGAGCATGGGTGGATAAGATCTTTCCACATCCAGATATAGTTCTATATCATGGCCACTAATCTTGCCTAATGGTTCTTAACCAATGGAAAATGCTGGTCTCTTCTTCCTCAGCATATTCAGCAAACTTAGTTTCTGTTTACTGGTGAGGGTAGTGCTGAACTGGCCCTCTCTGAATTCATTCAGTAGTTCTTCCAGTGGATCCTGGGTAGATATTTGGTATATATCAAGCCAAAATATCCCTTCCTTGTTGGTACCAATGGCAATGTGCCTGTTTTCACTATTGTACATATCAATACCATACATCTTCTGGTACTCTGTCCCCAATAAGAACCCTTGGATGTGGGCATCATCAAGCATTACAAACTCTAGGACGAGTCTGACATTACCCTTCCTGTGGGGTATAATTATCTCTTTGATAATTGTCCCAATTGAAGTCATCTTCCATGAAGCACTTTTGGAGCTCTTTGTCTTGGCTGGCACGAGTTGTTTTTCCCAATTTGGGAAGTGGTTTTCCAGATAATTCCTGGCCACTATGGAGCAGTGTGCACCACTGTTGATTATAAATGGGTGCTGAGAATTGTAAATGCAAACAGTCATTTTTGTGGCTGTCCCATGTATTTATGCTATTCCTTTGGTTGGTGTGACCAGAAGTTTCTGTGCATCCTGTGTGTGTTTGCACAAGTTTTTATTGGCAGTGTCTTGTGGCATGCCTGCTTCCAACTGTATGTCCTGGATTTCTAGTGGTTTTTCCTCTTGGTATTACACTGGAAATTCCTCATTTGGGTCTTGCTTCTCGTCAGATTGTTCTCTGATGGCATCTCCCATAGAGTCAGATTCAGAATTCTCTGTGGGGGATTCCCCCTCTGGGACTTTCTCGATGGCATAGACCTTTTTCTTTGCGTTTGGACTGTTGTTGGCATAGTGGTCTGTTGAACCACAATTTTGACAAGAATTTTTCTTCTTAGTCAATTCTGCCACTCTTTCTTTGGCTTTATCTTTGAGCTCCACCCTGAAAGGTTGTTTCTCTTTGTAACCACTCCTTTTATATGGGGAATATTTCCCTATATTTTTTCTTTTTATTATGTCTTATAAGGTGTTTTCAAAGTCATCTAGAGTGCAATTTTGGCTGCATCTGCAATTTACTGCATGCTCTAGTTCTCCTGGAATTTGTTTCAGGAGTTTTCGATACCTCATATGAATGTTCATTTGAGGATCAATGGTTTTAAGTCTTTTAGACCGTCTAAAACACCTTTAATATGGATCTTTGTCCACTGAATACTTGACATTTTCAAATGACATGGTATTTTTCCATATCCAAGTACCATTGCTGTACCTTTGGATTATTTTAGTCTTCCACCATTACCAGTTTCTCCTGCCATGAATTTCTTTCATTTCTGTGTACCCAATACTAGCATGTCCTTTAAATGCTGTATTAAATCTAGCAGTAATCCAGTAATTTTGCATGCTTGCTACATCAATGAATAGTCCATAAATATGATATATGAATTCAATATGATCATGTTCCCCTGTACCAGAGAGTTTGAGGCAGCTTGAGGCCTCAGGGAGCTGTTTTAAGGCTTCCTTCTCAGAATAAGACATATTATCTCCATCCTGGTATTGAGATGGAGATCTTGACCTATTCACCAACATGGCATCTTGTTTGACGTACTCTTGGTGATATGGATTGTCCATAAAATGGCCTTGTGATTGGGGCTTCAAGTTATGGTAGACATTAAACTCTTTGTTTGTGTCTTGGTCCAGACAATCCATGTCCCTCTTGCTGGGGTGTTGTTCTTCAAAGACTAGATTCAGTCTGTTGTTGGTTGATTCAGAGGCTTTCCTCAATTGAGCATGTTCTTCTTGAAGGGTTTTAGCAATTTTGTCCACGGAGGCTGTCAATGTTTTCATCCTATCATGTCTTGCTTCAAGTTCTGAAAACTGCTTCTGTGTTTGCTCAGCATATTGGGATATTTGTAACCATAGTTCATCACTGTTTAGGTTACTCTCAGGTGTGACAACATTATTTTCAATCTGAGTGGGGGCAATATTTCTATTAATAGGACTACTTATATTAGAGTTATGTACAACTACTTCTGGTTCTTGTGTCCTTCTTTCACCAAATCCAACAGCTTCCGGATAATTGGGTCTGACTCTCTCTGCCTTTGGTTGAAAGAGGTCTTGTTTTTGACCTTGTGTTCTTGTCTTATCCTAGAAACCTCCTGGGATTGTGAAGAATGGTGACTCTTGTCCACGGATCTGTTGGTTTCTGAATGGTGTGAAGCCACTAGAGAGCTGGTTTGGTCTACTCCTTGTGAGCCTGAAGGAATCTGAGTATGCCCTGTCTGGGTCATTTGTTCTTCTATAGCTTGGATAGTGGATTGATTCTTCCTTATCCTGTTTGCCCTCACCTCCAGGAATCTGAACTTCCTGGAGGGATTCCAACCTTTGGTTATTACCATAAGGTCTCTGAAGTCTATCTCTTTGAGACAGATCTTCTGGCAACTTGCTCCAAGTTCTGCCCAATGGGATTCCAGGTTGAACCTCTTGATGTCCATGCTCCATTGAAAAACCTCTTTGAGGAGTTGGTTGAGCTGAAGAACTTGGTCCATATCCTTCCAGTCCTCTGGTTTGAGGTTTCTGTTGAATCGGAATGTGAATGGCAGAGTGGGTATAATTTCCCTCAATGTGTTGCCATCCATCACTGTGTCCAAGCTGTTCTCTTCCAGGTCTTCTGTTTCTGGACAAGCCTTCTCTGTCCTCTGGCTTGTGCCTTTGGAAACCAAGGTCTCTGAGGTGTACAAGTGACATATCAGTGTGTGAGCCTTAGAGGTAATTTCATATACCCAAAAGACCACAAATACAAAAATAACATATTAATATAAATAAAATGAATTTATTTATATTATTAAAATAAAAATCAAAATATAAATATAAAATTATATTAAAAATAAAAAATTAATCACAATTTAAAAATAAAAATACATTAAATTTTGTAAGTATAAAATTACATTTGTACTTGAAAAATTAAGTAAAAATAAAATTTTAACAAAATTGTGAAAAAATAAATAAATTTGGAAAAAAGTTAAATAAAAATTGTTATAACTTTTTATCCAATAAATAAACACATAAAAATTATTTCACCATTGGATTCCTCATAAAAAATCAGGTGGGGTCACCTCTGAGTGAAATTCTTGTAACTCAACTCTAAATAAGCTTAAGTTAAGTTTTTAGTATTTTCAATACATAAGTTGAAAATCCTCAAAACCTTAATTTAATTCACACCAAATGTGGTGTTAACCATCAATTTTTGTGTTAAAATTGAGGTGTTGTGTTTAGTTTAGAAGTTATGAGGAATTAAAGTATTTTCAATTGAATTCAATTGAAATGTCAAAATGTGCGCGTGTATTACATAAGTGAACTTTGATTTACATATGAGGTGTCAATTATTACTGTATTGTACTGTACAATTGAATTGAATTACATATGTAAATTATAAGTATAATACATGATGAGGAATTAAAGGAAAAATAAATTGGAAAGATTAAATCTGGGGGGGAAAAGGAACTCCAGCTCTAAGGGGGAGCTAGACCCCCAAAATCCTTGCTGACAGGCGTGGGATGTCAAAGTTCACGCAAAAGTTCATCACTTTTGGCCTGGAATTGAGTTACAGGGTCTGTGGACTCAATTGATGATGAGGTTTTGATACCAACTGGGGTAGTTTTAGCTGTTGCCAAGAGGGTAAAACTACCCTTAAGATAAAACAATCATAGTAAAAACAGTTTTAACTGGTTCCTACGCCTCTGACACACATTCTGACGTGTTTTGAAGGCTCTAGGCCTGGTATTGCTATAGTAATGGCTGATTTAAGGGTCTAAAATGGCTAAAAATGGCTAAAAATGGCTTAAACTAGCCCTTTTTGGTCTAAACCAGGGTTCAATGATGCCATAATTGGCTTTTTTGTTGTCAGACTGTTTTTCATTACTGACAAGAGTAAATTTGATCTTTGGAGTAAGAGAATTGATGGCTATAAAAGAATGTCTTCTTTGCCCCACTTTTCTCTTCATGTCAGAATCTTTTCCTTTTATTAATTAGCTTAAACACTGTTAAACCAATCAATCAAAGATTCCAACCACCATTTTTAAATCATTTTAATCCTTTTAATCACGTGAAAAAATCATTATAATAATTTTTACCCCTGAACCACCCCAAAAGTGAATTAAAGCATCTTTCATCACTGTAAACTTTGTCACTTTGTTTCTAAATTCACTCTGGTCACTTTTGGGTGTGTTTTCTCTTTAATATTCTTTTTAAAGACTTTTTTCTTTAATTAATTGCTTGCAGCTCTTTGCTCAATTAATTCCAATTGAAATTGCTCTTGAAGAAATTTCTTTTGTAGCCTTAAAATATCTCTTGTAGAGTATTTTTTGGATAAATTTTTATTGTTGGTAAAACAATAAATTTTTGTAATATTATTGTTTTATACTAATATAGTTCCAAACAATAAAATTGGTGTGTTTTCTCTTAAAAATAATATTTCATACTATTTTTAATTGATTTTTACCTTATACAAATTTTGAGGACAGGAAAAGTACTTGATTTTTAATCAAAGTTTCATATCCACACCTTAGACAGTGTTTGTAAGTAGTCAAAAACTTTATGTTCTTAGGGTATTTTCCTTTGAATGTGCCTTATACAAATTTGTTGTCTGCTGCTTTTGGAAATTTACCTTTAGAGGTTACAACTGGGTTAATGACTGTAATCATCCCTGTACAAGCTCTTAAGGTTGGTTTACCTTGCATTGATACAGAGTTTTGTGATTTTCTATTCCTCTGAGTCCCAGTGGGTATGCACGTTCTAGCTGTTATAATGCCTTCACTGTGCCTCTTTCCTTTGCCCTTGCTTCCCTCTGGTTCTGAGGGTGTCACTGGTGTGTGAGCCTATGACTGGGTCTCTAGTGGGATGTAGTTTGCTTCCACTGAATCAGACAGGAAAAAGAGGGCTTATTGTTGGTTAAGACTTCTTAAAATGCTGTTTGCACCTCTTAGAATGGCCTCTGGGCAATATATTTCTATATTATTCCCTTGTATTATGACAGTGTAATTGAATTAACAATTCCTTGTAAGAAATATAGATTACAGATATCTGGTACACTATTTGTATGCCAGTATCTCACAGATTAACTTGTCATTAGCAAGTATAATCTGAAAAAGTGGTCATGTAAGAGGGTAATTGAAATTAACAATGTACCCAACCATACCTCAACGGTTGGTTTTACAGTAAGAGGTGTCCTTATTTAATTAAAAAAAGGACTATATTAATGGCTTAAAGTGTTTAAATATGTAAAACACACCAAAAATAAGGGTTTCTGTGGTGATTAAACCATCCAAAAAGGCAATTAAACATAAACAACCCAATGGTATATGACATATACCACTCAAAAAATAATTATAAGATACATATTATAATTATTTTCTAATAAGATTACGCCTGAAAAAGAAGAAAAAAGGTGTCAGAAATAAAAGATAAGATATAAAAACCCACTTTTGTATGTAAAAAGGTCCAAAATCCAAAAAAACATGGCCAGGCCCCCAAAATGTCAGGCTGAGTCTATGCGGAGGTAATGATAATAGTATTTAAAAACTAAAATATGACTTTGACACAGATAATAAGTATAAAAAAGGTTTTATTTAAAATAAAAGGGCTTTACTATAAGAATGTTAGTGGTGGTGAGCGCTTTTGAAATCCCTGGGTGCAGCTTTACCAATTGGATTATTATAATAAAAACTACAATACTTAAAATTAGAAATATACCTGATTATTTCCCAAGAGTATAACTGTTTTTTACAGTTGTACTACGTAGGAATTAAAAAGCAGGATTGTCAGGATGAGTCTATGTTGAAGTGGTAATAAGGCTATTTACAACTAAAACTATGACTGTGACACATAAAAAATAGTTTAAAATACTTTTATAAGGGTTAAGGATGGTTTAATTTAATAATAAGAGGGCTTTACTATAAGGAATATAGTGGTGGTGAGCGCTGTTGAAAGCCCTGGGTGCAGCTTTACCTGTTGGGTTACAATAATAAAGACTACAATACTTTTAAATTAAGAGTATACCTGATTATTACCCAAGAGTAAAGCTGTTTTTGACAGTTTACTACATAGGGTATTCAAGAGAAGGATGAGGAGACAATTCTGGCTGTGAAAAGCCTCCTTTTTATCCTGAAATGGGGTGGAAAGGGTGCTAGACCTTTCCATGTAGAGGAAGTGAAAGTTTTTCACTCTCTAGGACTGACTTGTGGTTTGCAAACAGCCTGTATGCCCTGTATTGGGCTCAGATGTGGTTTTGAAACCACATCTGGGCGGTTTTCACCAATACAGGGTGAAAATTGTCATCTGGGGACCTCACAGCCTGATTCTGACGTGTATGACTTGCAGAATGCTGTACAGCAACTGTATGGGACCCCAGTATTGACTGACTTATGAGTTATTGAAGTATTAACATGCTTCTTTGTCTGCTTTACACCTCATAATCAGAGTACAACTGTATCCTGTCATAATACAGCTGTATTGGTCATATTGTGGGATTATAACCTTCAAATGGCCATACCTCTGTCAGTTTTTGAGATATCATCCTCAAAGTTGGCTCATTGGATAGCCCTGTATGCGCTCTACACAATGATGCCCAATTTGGTATGGTTATAATTAAATATGACAAAGCTATCCTATGTACAAGGTTTTTTTACATAGGTGTAGTTTGGGCAAAAAGCTGTATTGAGCTTGTTTGCCTCATAACTTCTGTTATAGGTGAGATATGAAGAATTGGATGGCACCATCAGATAGCCCTGATTGTGCCTTTTTCCAAAAAGACCCCACTTCAAGTATCCCACACTAAAACTGTAGAAGTTAGATGAGAGGTGAATGTTTTGTTCACCCTTATTTGGCCTGAATTTGACCATAACTCAAGTAATACTGGTGCTAGCTCAGTTTGCCCGGTACCATTGGATAGACCTGGCTTAGAGCTTAATTTGAGTACTCATTTGATGGGGTTAAGCCTCTCCTTCTAGATGTTGGATGAGAGGTGAAAATTGAGGTTTATGCTCAGCAATAACTTTGAGCAGGAATAACTTTGTTATTTCCTGTCCTATGGTGATGGGACTTATGTTTTCAGAAAGTGGTGAGTTTCCTCTTTCCTTTGATACCTTTTGAGCTGATTTGGCTCAGGTCCATGTTTTGGTGGTATCTTGGCTATACCATTGGTTTATGGTATTTTGGTTGTCATGCTTGTGCTCTGGTTTTGAGTCACAGGCTGACATACCCTCCCTCTAAAAAAGGCTCATCATTGATGAGACTGTTCAGTCCTCCTAGAGGTCCTGAATCTCCTTAGATGAAGGTTCCCATCTGGTATGGCATCTTCTGCCAACCATTTGGCTTTATCAGCTGTCTGGTGCTTTAATCTGACTAAGTATTATCTTTGATCCTTTCCATGAAGTCTGATCTTCCTGGCCCTGATGATTTTACTCACAGGTCCTGGGGATTCCTCCACTTCCACTATATCAGGTGGTGTGGGGTTCTTTCTCCTGGAGGGGAATTTATCCTCTCCTGTTTGGAAGTATGGTTTGACCAAACTCACTGGGAAGACTGGGTGCTTCCTGGAAAATTCCTCTGTAAGTTTGACTTCCACTGCATTCTTTCCTATCAACTTAATGATAGTGAAAGGCCCTACAAATGAGTCCTTCATCTTCTTGGGTCCTTTAATATTATTAAAGTTCAGTGTAGACACTAGCACCTTGTCTCCTTCCTTAAAGTCAGGTTCCATATGTGATTTGTCCCACCTCTGCTTATTGTACTCTTTTGCCTCAGCTATGCATTTGGCAGCTGTGTCGCAGGCCCTCTTCCACATATCATGGAAGTCTTTGGCTGTGGGGTGAATGGTTAGAAGATTCTTCTTTAAGTGATACACAGGCAACAGGGGATTCCACCCTTTCTTTACCAGTGCAGGTGTTTTTCCGGTGGTGGAGTGCTGGCTTGTATTATAAGCCGGTTGGACTGCTGGTAAGAGGGTAGCCCAATCATGGGTGTATCCTTAATGGTCCTTGTATTCCATGCCATGGGCACAGAATCTCCTGAGGATGTCCTCCATTGTTTGGATCATCCTCTCAGCTAGGCCATCTGTTTGTGGATGGTAAGCTGTGGAAAAATCAAGCTTGGTACCAAGCATGTCATATAAGTTGGTCCAAAATTCAGATGTGAGTTTTGGGTCCCTATAACTAATGATGATCCTAGGGACTCCACAGGTGGATATGATGTTATTCCAAAATAACAGGGCATTATCCATTGCTGTGTCCTATTTATGGCATGGTAGACACCTCATACTCTTGCTGAAATTATCAGCTATTATCAAACAGGAATTGTAGTTTTCTTTGCCTCCTTGGACAAGTCCTGTAACCCAGTCCATGTTGATGGTTTCCCATGGCTGCTTGGGTTCTTCTATATGTTGAAGTAGCCCATACTTCTTCCCATGTTTCCTATTTGCCTTCTGGCATCTCTCAAAAGTGTTGATGTATTCACTAAACTCTTGTTCCCACTTGGGCCACCAAGCTGTGCTTGCTACCCTCTCCTTGTTCCTGTCTTCACTCATGTGTCCCATATAGGGGCAGGCATGGCATTCCTGCAGGATCAGGGAGATGTGGTCCCTGTCTACCACTGCAAGTGCACTTGTGTGTTTTTCTCTGTGGTAGAGCAGGCCATCTATAAGGGAAAACTTGTTGTCCTTATAGGACCTCAACCAGGGTCTTTCCAGCTGGGATTCCAGTTCTGGACTCCTGTACTTTTGTTGAAGGAGTTGTAGTAATATGCCACATTGTTTGTGCTTGGCATCAGACCTCAGTACTGCACTGAAAAATTCATTGTGTAGTTCTGAGGAACTTATTCCCAGTATGGGAGTTTCTGTTCCTTCTGAATCAGTGTTCCCACTGTCAAGGGTGCCACTTTCTGGTGCCCATTCGGAAAATCTGAAGTTCTTCTTCCTATCTAATTCCATGAAATGGATAGGAATCTTGGCTGCAACTTCAGGGTCATAAGATGGATTGCTTTTGACATTGTCCAGTGGCCATCTGCTAAGGCCATCTGCATTGGTATGACTTTTACCTTCTGTGTATATGATGGTCATGTTCCCTATATACTCCTGAATGGCTATTTGCCATCTCAGCATGTGTCTATTTGTAGTCTTCATGTTCAGTAAAGACTTTAAGGCTGTGCGGTCTGTGTAGACTTCAAAGACTGCACCCTCCAGATAATAATGGAGTCTTTCTAGAGCCCAGACCAGACATAAACATTCAGTCTGGGTGGCCCCATACCTGGCTTCTGAATATCTCATCTGCCTTGAGATGTAGCAAATCACTCCTTCTCTTGGTTCACCATCCACAATTTGTCTTTGGTGAAGGGCTGCTCCTAGGCCTTGACTACATGCTGCATCTATATATAACTTGAATGGTAGTTCCAAGTCAGGTAAGATGAGCACAGGTGCATTAGTGAGTTCATATTTGATCCTCTCATATGCATCCCTCCTTTCCTTGGTTAATTCAAAAACTACATCTTCTGAACATAACCTGTATAAGCTACTAGTTATGTGTGAAAATTTTTAATGTGGCTTCTATAGTAGCTAGCAAACCCAAGGAAAGATTGCATCTCTTTTATGCTCTTTGGTACTGGCTTTTGCAGTACTTCTGCTACTTGATTCTGGTCAATTGCCAGACTAAGACCTGAGACTTTATGTCCTAGAGCCAGTAACTCTTGTTGGCCAAAACTGCATTTTTTAAGTGAAATTTTGAGGTTTATGGGTGTGCATTTACTTAGTACTCTGTCTATGTGTTGCACATGGTCCTCCCATGTCTCTGAGTATATAATGATATCATCAATATATACTACCATCCAGCCTTCCAATATTTCATCTTGAAATATTGTGTCCATCATCCTTTGGAAGTGGGCTGGTGCATTCTTCATGCCAAATGGAATTCTGGTATACTCATATATGCCCATATGGCATATTATTCTGAGTAATTTCATGGAGTTTGGTTTAGCTCCATTCTGGTGGAAACCTTTCATACAATCCATTTTGGTTATGTATTTGGCTTTAGCCAGTTTATCCAAGCCATGAGGTATCCTGGCTATAGGGTACCTGTCTGCTTTTGTGTAGTTATTCAGAGCTCTGAAATCTCCACACAGTCTAGACTTGCCATCATGCCAAGTGATTAGGACAGGGGTGGTGATTTCCACAATTTCATTATGTCCAATCTTCCTGATGACATCCATATCCAGGAGTTCATTGATATGTTTCTCAATTTCTTTCCTGGTTTCCAGGCTTGCTGGATAAGGAGGTCTCCTAAGCATGGGTGGATAAGGTCTTTCCACATCCAGATATAGCTCTATATCATGGCCTTTGATCTTGCCTAATGGTTCTTCACCAATGGCAAATGCTGGTCTGTTATTTCTCAGCATCTTCAGTAAACTTAGTTTTTGTTTACTGGTGAGGGTAGTGCTAAAACGTCCCTCTCTGAATTCCTTCAGAAGTTCTTCTAGTGGGTCTTGAGAAGATATCTGGTATATATCAAGTGAAAATTTCTTTTCCTTGTTAGTACCAATGGTGATGTGTCTATTTTTACTGTTGTAAATGTCTATGCCATACATCCTCTGGTATTCTGTTCCCAGTAAAAACCCTTGGATGTGGGCATCATCAAGCACTACAAACTCTGGGTTGAGTCTGATATCACCCTTCCTGTGGGGTATCATTATCTCTTTGATAATTGTTCCAATGGAAGGAATCTTCCCTGATGCACTTTTAAAGTTCTTTGCCTTAGTGGGCAAGAGCTGTTTTTCCCAGTTTGGGAAGTGGGTATCCAGATAGTTTCTGGCCACTATGGAGCAGTGTGCTCCACTATTAATGATCAGTGGGTGCTGAGCATTGTCAATAAAAACAGTCATTTTTTGCGGCTGTCCCATGTATATATGCCATTCCTTTGGTTGGTGTAACCAGGAATGTTTGTGCATCTTGTGTGTGTTTGCACAAGTTCTTGTCAGCAGTGTCCTGTGGCATGCCTGCTTCCAACTGTATGTCCTGGATTTCTAGTGGGGTTTCCTCTTGGTATTCCACTAGAAATTCCTCTCTTGTGTCTTGATCATCATCAGATGGTTCTCTGATGGCATCACCCATGGAGTCTGATTCAGAATCCTCTGTTGGAGGTTCTTCCTCAGGGACTTTCTCTATGGCATAGACTTTTTTCTTTGCCTTTGGACAGTTGTTGGCATAGTGGTCTGTTGAACTACAATTGTGACAAGATATCCTCTTCTTTGCCATTTCTGCCACTCTTTCTTTGGGTTTGTCTTTAAACTCTACCCTGAAAGGTTGTTTCTCTTTGAAACTACTGCTCTTATATGGGGTGAATTTCCCTATATTAGTCCTTTTCCTTATGTCTTGTAAGGTGTTGGCAATGTCATCTAGAGTGCAATTTTGGTTGAATCTGCATTTTACTGCATGCTCTAGCTCTCCTGGAAATTGTGTCAGAAGTTTGTGATTCCTCATCTGGATGTTCATCTGAGGATCAATGGCTTTAAGTCCTTTAGACTGTCTAAGACACCACTCATATGGATCTTTGTCCACAGAGTATTTGGCATTTTCAAATGACATGGTCTTTTGCCATATCCAATTCCATTACTGTACTTTTGGATTATTTGACTCTTCCACTATGGCCAGTTTCTTCTGCCATGTATTTCTTTCATTTCTGTGTACCATATACTAGCATGACCTTTAAGTGCAGTCTTCAATCTAGCAGTGATCCAGTAGTCTGGTATGCTTGGTACATCAATGAAGAGTCCATCAATATAATCTATGAGTTTGATATGATCATATTCTCCTGATCCAGAGAATTTGGGCCAACTTGAGGCCTCAGGAAGCTGTTTCAAGGCTTCCTTCTCTGAAAAAGACATTCCATCTCCATCCTGGTATTGTGATGGGGATCTTGCCTTATTCATCAACATGGCATCTGGTTTGATTTCATCTGGTTGATATGGAATATCCATCACTTGGCCTTGTGGTTGGGGCTTCAAGCTATGGTAGGCATTAAACAACCTGTTAATATCTTGATCCAGACACTCCCTGTCCCCTGTGCTGTGGTGTTGTTCTTCAAAGACTATATTCAGTCTCTTGTTGGTTTCTTCAGAGGATTTGCTCAGTTGAGCATATCCTTCTTGAAGATTTTTAACTATTTGTTCCAAGGAGGCTTGAGTTTGTCTCATCCTCTCTTGGCCAGCTTTAATTTCTGCAAACTGCTTTGCAGATTTTTCAGCATATTGGGACATTTGTAACCACAGTGTATCACTGTTGATGTTACTCTCAGATGTGACAATGCTATTTTCAGTCTTGGTGGGGGTAATGTTTCTATTACTAGGACTACTGATTCTAGAGTGGTTTACAATTACTTCTGGTTCTTGTGTACTTCTTTTACCAAATGTAACAACTTCTGGATCATGGGGTCTGACTCTTTCCTCCTCTGGTTGATGGAGGCTTTGCTCTTGCCCTTGTTTCCTTGTCTTCTCCTGGAAGCTTCCTGGAATTGTAAAGAATGGTGACTATTGGCCACTGATCTGCTGGTTTCTGAATGGTGTGAAGCCACTGGAGAGCTGATTTGGCTTGCTCCTTGTGAGCCTGAAGGAATCTGAGTAGGCCCTGTCTGGGTTAACTGTTCTTCTATAGCTTGGATAGTGGCTTGGTTCTCCCTTATCCTCTGTGCCCTTGCCTCCAGGAGTCTGAACTGCCTGGTAGGATTCCAACCTTTGGTGATTACCATCAGGTCTTTGAAGTCTATCTCTTTGAGACAGATCTTCTGGCAACTTGCTCCAAGTTCTGCCCAGTGACTTGCCAGGTTGAACCTCTTGTTGTCCATGCTCCATTGAAATAAGTCTTTGAGGAGTTGGTGGAGCTGAAGAACTTGATTCATATCCTTCCAGTCCTCTGGTTTGAGGTTCCTGTTGAATTGGAGTGTGAATGGCAAGGTTGATATTATCTCCCTCATTGTTTTGCCATCCACCACTGTGTCCAAGGTGTCTTCTTCCAGGTCTTCTGGTTCTGGACAAACCTTCTCTGTACTCTGGTTGGTTCCTTTGGAAACCAAGGTCTCTGAGGTATGCAGGGGACATATCAGTGTTTGCAAGCAGTCAAAAAATTTATGTTTTTAGGGTATGTACCTTTTACTGTGCCTTGTACAAATTTGGTATCTGCTGATTTGGGCAGTTTGCCTTTGGAGGTTAAAACTGGGTTAATAATTGTAATCTTCCCTGTACAAGTGGTTAAGGTTGGTTTACCTTGTATTGAAGCAGAGTTTCGTGGGGTTATACTCCTCTGAGTGGCTGTTGGTGTCCACGTTTTGGCTATAATGAGGCCTTAACTAAGTCTTTTTCCTTTTCCCTTGCTGCCCTCTGGTTCTGAGGGTGTCACTGGTGTGTTGCCCTATGACTGGGTCTCAAGTGGTATGAAATTTTCTTCCACTGAATTAAACAGGAAAAAGAGGGCTTATGTCAGTTAGGACTTCTTAAAAGGCTGGTTTTGCACGTCACAGAATGGCCTCTGGGCTTGTATATTATTACAATATGCCCTTGTATTATGACAGTGTAAGTGAATTAACAATTCTACGTCAAAAATACAGCTTACTGATATGTGGTATACTGTTTGTATACCAATATCTTACAGAATACTTGTAATTAGCATATATAATCTGACAAAGATGGTGTATTACATGGCAATTGAGTTAACAATGTGCCCAAACACGCCTCAACTGTTGGTTTATCAGTTTGAGCTGTCTTGATTCAATTAAGAATTAAGACTGTATTAGTGGCTTAAAAGTGTTTTTATATACAAAACACGCCAAGAATACTGGTCTTGTGGTTATTAGCCACGTGAGAGATACTCTTTAAGATATGAGTCTTTTTAAAAAATAAATAAATATATATATTTTTTAGAGAGAATGACGCCTAAAAAGATAAAACAAGTGTCAATAAAATGATAAAAAAGAGAAAAAACTTTCCTGTAATAAGTCCAAAAGGGTTTTTAAAACACGGCCAGGCCCCCAAAATGTCAGGATGAGTTTATGTTGAAGTGGTAATAAGGCTATTTACAACTAAAAATATGACTGTGACATGTAGAAAATAGTTTAAAATACTTTTATAAGGGTTGAAGATGGTTTAATTTAATAATAAGAGGGCTTTACTATAAGGAATATAGTGGTGGTGAGCGCTGTTGAAAGCCCTGGGTGCAGCTTTACCTGTTGGGTTACAATAAGAAAGACTACAATACTTTTAAATTACCAGTATACCTGATTATTACCCAAGAGTAAAACTGTTTTTGACAGTTTACTACGTTGGGTATTCAAGAGCAGGATGAGGCGACAATTCTGGCTGTGAAAAGCCTCCTTTTAATCCTGAAATGGGGTGGAAAGGGTGCTAGAGCTTTCCATGTAGAGGAAGTGAAGATTTTTCACTCTCTAGGACTTACTGGTGGTTTGCAAACAGCCTGTATGCCCTGTATTGGGCCCAGATGTGGTTTTGAAACCACATCTGGGCGGTTTTCACCAATACAGGGTGAAAATTTTCACCTGGGGACCACATAGCCCTTTTCTGATGTGTATGATGCATAGAATGCTCTACAGAACCTGTATGGGACCCCAGTATTGAATTAATTGTCAGGTATTGAAGTATAAACAAGCTCCTTTGTCTGTTTTACACCTCATAATCATACCTATGGGAGAATATCCCTCAGTAAGACTGTATTGGTCTAATTGTGAGATTTTGAGCTTAAAGCTGCCATAAATTTGTTGCTTTTTGAGATTTCAAGCTCAAATCTGGTTCTGTAGTAGCCCTGGATGCTTTCTACACAATGGCGCCTCATTTGGTATAGTGATCATTAGATATGGCAAAGGTATTCCATGTACAAGGTTTCTTATACACATTTATGATTTGCGCAAAAGCTGTATGGAGCTTGTTTGTTGCATATCTTTTGTTCTGGATTGGATATGGGGAAATGGATGGCACCATCAGATATCCCTGATTTTTTTCTTTCCAAAATGACCCCAATTCAGGTATCTCACACCAAAACTGTAGAGGTTAGATGAGAGGTGAATATTTTGATCACCCTCATTTGACCTTATTTTGGTCATAACTTCTGCAATTCTGGTGCTAGCTCAGCTTGGATAGTACCATTAGATAGCCCTGACTTAGAGCTCCATTTTGAATACCCATTTGATGGGGTTAAGGCTCTTCCTCTGCATTTTAAATGAGAGGTAAAAATTAAGGTTTAAGCTCAGCAACAACTTTGATCAGGAATGACTTTGTTATTCTCTGTCCTATGATGATGGGACTTGTATTTTTGGAAAGGGGTGAGTTTCAACTTCCTTTTGATACCTTTTGAGCTGATTTTGCTCTGATCCATGTTTTTGTGGCATCTTGGCTATACCATTGATTTATGGTATTTGGCTGTCATGCTTGTGCTCTGGTTTGAGTTAAAGGCTGACAATATCCCCACATTACACAACATGATCACCTGAAATCAAACAGATCTTACAAACAAAGTTATAGAAGGACTTATTCACATGACACTACCTTCATCCCTTTAATCACAAGCATTAATTTCTCAAGGCTGTGCAAGCTGACTGAAGCAGTGTTAAGGAGAAGTCACCTGATATTTTTATCAAATAATCCAACAAGAAAAACATCTTAATCTTAATTTGTGCCAAACAAATGGAGAGAATATCCCAAAGGAATATGATACCATTCTCAATCTTACTCACCAGCAATAATTTTTCAAGGCTGTGAAGGCTTACTAATGCAGTGTAACAGATAGGTCATCTGAATTTTGTTACAAAACTTATACCAGAATAATCACCTTAAAGGCCCAGAATGAAGCTTTGCTGGGAGAGCCCATGGGTACTTCTTGCAACATAAAAGAAGGCCTCTTTTCCTCATTTTCTCCTTTCACTCATGAAATGAACTGTATACCAAGAAGGAGAATAATTATTCATCCCTTACTAGTAGTGTAAGGTGTGGATATGAAAATTTGGTTGAAAATCAAGTACTTTTCCTGTCCTCAAAATTTGTATAAGGTGAAATATAATTATAATTTGATATGAAATAGTATTTTGAAGAGAAAAAATGCCAATTGCATTGCTTTGAGCTCTATAATTATAAAACAATAATATTTTGAAGATTTATTGTTTTAGTAACAATAAAAACATATCCAAAAATACTCTACAAGAGATATTTAAGGCTACAAAAGAAATTTCTTCAAGAGCAATTTCAATTGAAATTAATTGGGCAAGGAACTGCAAGCAATTAATTAAAGAACAAAGTCTTTTGAAAGATATTTGAAGAGAAAACATGCCCCAAAGTGACCAGAGTGAATTTGGAAACAAAGTGACAAAGTTAAAAGTGTTGAAAGATGCTTTATTTCACTTATGGGGTTGTCCAAGGGGTAAAAATGATTATAAGAGTTACAAAAAATGATTATAATAATTTTTTAACGTGGTTAAAAGGTTTAAAATGATGTAAAAAAGGTTTTTGGAATCTTTTATTGATTGGTTTAACAGTTTTTAAACTAATTATAAAAGGAAAAGATTCTAACATGAAGAAAAAAGTTGGGCAAAGAAGACATTTTTTTATAGCCATCAATTTCTTACTCCAAGAGTAAAAATTACTCTTGTCAGTAGTGGGAAACACTCTGACAACAGAAAAGCCAATTATGGCATCATTGAAACCTGGTTTATACCAAAAAAGGGTTGGTTTTAGGCATTTTTTGCTATTTTTAGCCATTTTAGACCCTTAAATCAGCCATTACTATAGCAATACCTGGTCCAGATCCTTCAAAAACACATCAGAATGTGTGTAAGAGACAAAGAAGCCAGTAAAAACAGTTTTTACTAAGATTGTTTAGCTTAAGGGTAGTTTCACCCTCTTGGAAAGAGTTAAAACTGCACTGGTTGGTATCAAAAGTCACAGACCCTGTGACCCAATTCCAGGCCAAAAGTGATGAACATTTGCATGGATTTTGACATCCCACGCCTGTCAGCAAGGATTTTGGAGTTCTTGCTCCCCCTTGGAGCTAGAGTACCTTTCCCCCCAAAATTAATCTTTCCAATTTGTTTTTCTTTAATCCCTCATCATGTAATACACTTGCAATTTACACATACAATTCAATTGAGGTTTACAGTACACAACTGTAATAATTGATACATCATATGTAAATAACAGTTCACTTATGTAATACATGCCCACATTTTGACATTTTGATTGAAGATACTTCAATTCCTCATAACTTCTAAACTACACACAACACCTCACTTTTAACACAAAAATTGATGGTTAACACCACATGTGGTGTGAATTAAATTAAGGTTTTGAGGATTTTCAAGTTTTGTTCAGAAAATACTAAAAGCTCAATTTAAGCTTATTTAGAGTTGAGTTACATAAATTTTACCCAGAGGTGACCCCACCTTAATTTTTATGAGGAATCCGATAGTGAATTAATTTTCTTAAGTTTATTTATTGGAGAAAGAGATCTAATATATTTTATGTAACCTTTTACCAAAAATATTTTAATAAAAATTCATTTTTACTTAATTTTTTTCAAGTAAAAATGCATTTTCATAATTTTAAATTTTAATGTAGTTTTTATTTTAAATTATAATTAAACTTTTCTTTTTGTATATAAATTTGAATTGATATTTTAATTTTTATTTTCAAAATAAAAATAAATTTATTTTATTTATATTTGTATCTTATTTTGTTATTTGTGGTCTTTTGGGTATATGAAAATACCTCTAAGGCTCACAAGTAGGTTAATCTAGAAATTATTATTATCATTAAATTACACTAAATAGTGGCCTATAAATAGCTGTAGCTAACAGTAGGTCTTCCTATATTATAAATTCATCTATTAGTCAAATACTCATATTCAACAAAATATTTATATTATACTCTTCTCACTAGAAGAAAAACTATATTTGTGAGCCTTAGAGGTAATTTCATATACCCAAAAGACCACAAATACAAAAATAACATATTAATATAAATAAAATATATTTATTTATATTATCAAAATCAAAATCAAAATATTAATATAAAATTATATTAAAAATAAAAAATTAATTGCAATTTAAGAATAAAAATACATTAAATTTTGTAAGTATAAAATTACATTTATACTTGAAAAAATTAAGTAAAAATAAAATTTTAACAAAATTGTGAAAAAATGAATAATTTTGGAAAAAAGTTAAATAAAAATTATTATAACTTTTTATTCAATAAATAAACACATAAAAATTATTTCACCATTGGATTCCTCATAAAAACTCAGGTGGGGTCACCTCTGAGTGAAATTCTTGTAACTCAACTCCAAAAGTTGAAATCCCTCAAAACCTTAATTTAATTCACACCAAATGTGGTTTTAACCATCAATTTTTGTGTTAAAATTGAGGTGTTGTGTTTAGTTTAGAATTTATGAGGAATTGAAGTATTTTCAATTAAATTCAATTGAAATGTCAAAATGTGCGCGTGTATTACAGAAATGAGCTTTGATTTACATATGAGGTGTCAATTATTACTGTATTGTACTGTACAATTGAATTGAATTACATATGTAAATTATAAGTATAATACATGATGAGGAATTAAAGGAAAAATGAATTGGAAAGATTAAATTTGGGGGGGGAAAGGAACTCCAGCTCTAAGGGGGAGCTAGACCCCAAAATCCTTGCTGGAAGGCATGGGATGTCAAAATTCACGCAAAAGTTCATCACTTTTGGCCTGGAATTGAGTTACAGGGTCTGTGGACTCAATTGATGATGAGGTTTTGATACCAACTGGGGTAGTTTTAGCTGTTGCCAAGAGGGTAAAACTACCCTTAAGATAAAACAATCATAATAAAAACAGTTTTAACTGGTTTCTACGCCTCTGACACACATTCTGACGTGTTTTGAAGGCTCTAGGCCTGGTATTGCTATAGTAATGGCTGATTTAAGGGTCTAAAATGGCTAAAAATGGCTAAAAATGGCTTAAACCAGCCCTTTTTGGTCTAAACCAGGGTTCAATGATGCCATAATTGGCTTTTCTGTTGTCAGACTGTTTTTCACGACTGACAAGAGTAAATTTTACTTTTGGAGTAAGAGAATTGATGGCTATAAAAGAAAGTCTTCTTTGCCCCACTTTTCTCTTCATGTTAGAATGTTTTCCTTTTATTAATTAGTTTAAACACTGTTAAACGAATCAATCAAAGATTCCAACCACAACTTTTAAGTCATTTTAATCCTTTTAACCACGCAAAAAAATCATTATAATCATTGTTTGTAACTCTTATAATCATTTTTACCCCTGAACCACCCCAAAGGTGAATTAAAGCATCTTTCATCACTGTAAACTTTGTCACTTTGTTTCCTAATTCACTCTGGTCACTTTTGGGCGTGTTTTCTCTTTAATATTCTTTTTAAAGACTTTGTTCTTTAATTAATTGCTTGCAGTTCTTTTCTCAATTAATACCAATTGAAATTGCTCTTGAAGAAATTTCTTTTGTAGCCTTAAAATATCTCTTGTAGAGTATTTTTTGGATAAATTTTTATTGTTGGTAAGACAATAAATTTTTAGAATATTATTGTTTTATACTAATATAGTTATAAACAATAAAATTGGCGTGTCTTCCCTTAAAAATAATATTTCATACTATTTTTAATTGAATTTTACCTTATACAAATTTTGAGGACAGGAAAAGTACTTGATTTTTAATCAAAGTTTCATATCCACACCTTAAAATATTAATATTATCATTACCCAATGAAAACAAAATACACCTAAATAGTTTCTTAACTGTTACTATTAATTCATATTGTTGTCTATTATCATCCCAATTATTATCAATTATTACTATTATAAGTAGTAAAATACGTATCAACCTTCACCAGTATTTCTTTCAGACTTATAATGGTGTTATCATCTATAATTTTGAAATACTTATTAGCTATCACAATTATTATTATCACAAAATACATTTAAATTTTTTTTTCAAAATTATTTACCAATTACAACTATTTAAGGTATTAAATAATAACATTATATATTACCACTTCTACTAAATATTCTCATATTAAGCTATTATCCATTAAACAAAATACCTTTAACAAATGAAAAAACTTGAATAACAGCTCAGTAATGTTATATCTACTATTTACTTTACTCAATTATTACTTTCTTATCCTAGAATAACCTAAAAATTTATATTTTGAAATGATTTTAAATCAGTATTTTTTTATTTTATTGTTATTCTGATTATTGAATACGTCTGATCAGAGACTGCTGAAAAGTCTTCTCTAGTTGTAAAAGCCACAATTTTAAATATCCATTTGTGAGCTCTGTAGGGAGATTGTTTAGTATCCTCAGAGGGGAAGCTAAAACACCATTAGCATCCTTGGTTACAGGATCAATTCAGCAATTCAAAACTGTTTACCTGTGATTTCCCCCTCAAGGACTGCCTTATCCAATCCCACACTAAAAAGAGCTCCACATCAGCTTCCCAACAGTGGAAATTTCAACTTCAACATTCAATAATCAGTAAATAATCGAGAAAGAAGATAATCAAATTAACCTACCTCAAATAATCTTACTTTTTATAAAGAATTAACCATCAACACACTCATACCATCTGGAATCTGGAAACAAATACCATTCCAAAGCATCATCACCATCACAATCCTCAAATCAATAATACCATTTTTATTATCCAGTAAAAGAAGGAACACCAGAAAATCAAACAATCAAGGATATTGATTTACTCATTGAAACACCAAGAAAAGAAAAGAAGGAAAAGGAAGAATTAAGGAGATTTTTCTTCAAGTTAATTCAAGAAGCAAAGAAAAACAAGAGAAATACTAAAGAATTTGAAGGATTAGTTTATCAAGTAGACATGAATCAACAATAAACATCTTACTTACCACTATTACCTGAAGATACTGTAGAAGGAAGTGAAGAAGAGGATCAAACAGTACAGATCCAAAGTCTGATGAAGAAAATTTAAGATTTATTATTCGCACAAAGCAAAAAAGGAAAAAGAAGAGGACAAACATCTTACACACCTGGATCCAGTCCAAGTGAACCCACATTACCAAGGCATTTTAGGCCTGAAGATTCACCAATATCACCTACATCTGGTTCTAGAGCAAGCTTTACCCCAACAACGGAGCAAAGAACTCAACATATTCCAAGGAGAGCTTTTGTAACTACAACTAATAGCCCAAATCCATTACAGCAGAACTTTCCAAGACAGGAAAGACCTTTAGTTAAAATTAAAGCAAAATATTACAATCTAAATTTTAATGGAGAAGAAGTAGAGACGTTCATCAAGAAAGTGGAAAGAATAGCTCAAATTGAAGGAGCAACATATGAAGACCTAGCAATGAAAATGGTATTTTGGACAACAGACCAAATGGTGAGTTATGCAATTGAAGCTATGCCAGGTTATGAAGAAGGAAATTGGACACAGCTCAAGAAAGATCTCATAACAAAATGGGGAAGATTTGAACCTGAAGGAAGATACAGAAAAGGCTCACTAATTAAGCTTTTTTCTGAAACTCAAGAAGATGGAGGAATTGGTAGTCTCTTGCAGTATAAGAAATTTATGTGAGAGTATGAAACTATTTTTACTTACTTATTAAGATGCAGGTATATTTGTCAAGATAAAATGTTCCATGAGGATTTATTTGACTGTCTTTCAGCTGATATTAAAGGGGCCATAAGTAAGGAAATGATCAAAGATAATGTTATGGCTGGAGCTGAAGATGGAGGATACCTTATACCACCTATGAAGATCCTCAAGAAGTACATTGAACAAGGATTGAAAGCCAGAATATTAGTCACCAAAAGATTCTCATAAACAAGAGGTAAAGGAAGAAATTTGACTGAAAACAAAGAGAAGCCTGATCACTTCAAATAAGAGGCCTACCCAGGAATGAATGAAGCTCTTAACAAAATTAAAGAAATTACTGAATCCCTCAAAGAACAAAAAGAGAAACTAGAAAGGAGTCACAAGGGGAAAATGAGGATTTCAAGAAATTTATGACTCAACTGGAGGAATTAAAAAATTTATCCAAACCTCAAATGGGTGGGGTTACCAATAATAAACTCAATAATCAACAGTTCAAACCAAGAAATGATTTACCCCCATTGTCACAAAGGCATGTTCCTTATGCACCAGCACAAAACATACCAAAACCTTATGTCAAATGTTATTATTGTCTTGAGGAAGGACATTTAGTGAATAGATGCAACTACCTCTTTGAAGATAAAAATAACAAATGGGTCAGCAGAAAAGGAGGTGGATTTTTTTCCCAATTGGCAACGAGTACCTACAGATGGAAAAATATCTCCAGAGAAGTTAGTGGAAGAATTTGCAAAAGAACAAGAAGAGCTTACCAACATAGGAAAAGAAAATGAAGCCAAGTAAGAAACACTCCAACCAAAAGAAGTAAGCATAATGAAAGCAAAGAAAAATGACATTTCAACAGCTATAGCCAAAATCGAAGATTGGGAAAGCTGGCAGCCACCAACCATATCATCAGCCAATGATCAATTTCTTGATAATTATGGATTATCAAACACCAAAAAAAGATACTAGGGAGATGAGTATCCAATTTCAGAATCAAAAAAGTAATTACCAAAAACAATGGAAACACCACCAAACAAGAAGCCAAACATACCTGGAGCCTATATTGAAGATGAACAGGGTACAAGGGAAAAAACAATTATTCCCACTAAATTCAAGAAAAATCAAGAGTTGAAAGGGGAAGAAGTTAAGGAAAACAGGATTCTAGAAAGAAGCAGGATGTTACTCAAAATACTGTTAAAAACAATGATACTAAGCAAGAGCACACAGAATTTCAAGAGGTTATAAGTCAAATTGTCAAGAAGGGTTTGGACCAGAAAATAAATCTCACATTAGAAGAAGTTCTTATCATGTCACCCAAAGTCATCAACCAGCTTAAAAATGTTTCAGAAGAAGAAAGAAATTCAATCAACTCACTTGACACAAAATAAATTCAAACCAAGCTCATAAACCATCATCCGGGTAATTATGAACAACCAAAATTACATTATGCCTGTCCATTGGGGTTTATGCAGGTATATTTAGGAGAAGGACATGAAATAATGTCATTAGCTGACACAGGATCAAAATTGAATATAATATCAGAAAATTCAACAATCAAAGCAGGACTTACCACAAGGTGACTTAACATGAACTTAAGGGGAATTGGTGGTCATTGGGACTCAATAGTTGGATTAGCAGAGTTTACCCCAATTACTCTAGTTACTGGGGAAGAAAGAAATATACATCTTTTTTTAGCAAGGGGAGCAGTTCACACAGTATTGGGAAGGCCTTTCCTTGCAGATAATAACTTAATATTAGGATTTTTTCAACAGAAAGGGGAAATATTCAGTTATATAGAGTCAGATGGAAGAAGACTTTGCTTACCAGTTTTTCACAACAGAAAGTAGGATGGAGAGAAGAACCACCAGCAGGAATGGAAACATGTGCAGTTTCTAAATTGGAATATTGGAAAGAATTACCAAAAGAGAATGAATCAAGTCCAAAAACCAAGAAACCTTTGCGGAAAATTCTCATCAAGTACTTAAGGAAGAAGAAATGAAGGAATCTAAAGATAAAAGGGAAATAAAAGAGGAATTAGCCTCAGTTAATAGAGAAAATATCAACTCAAAGCCTAAAGACAGAAAACTTACAGTAATTTTTACCCAAAGAAGAGAAAATGGGAATACTTGTAGCCAAATATCTCAAGCTATCAACAGTTATAATTTCGGGAATACTGAGGAAATAAAAAGAAAACCACCCACCAAGCTCCTCTCACCTATCAAAGCTTTGAAGTCTCATTCAAAGGGAATATTTAAGAATAATTGGAAGTCAAGTATCAAACCAGTTGCACCAGTAATAAATTTCACAGAAGAATCAAGGAATTTAAACTCTCATCCTAATACATCGGCATTAAATTCCTTAAAAGAAATTTCTCTCAAAGACAAAATTACCATAAATCAGGATCTCAAACATCAAGACAATATCATAGCTCAGGAAGAAAGTATTGACTCAACTTCAAAGCCTAAGGAATCTGCAGATCTTAATAAAAACTTGGAATATATAATTGATAAACAATCAACAAATGGAAATGATTATGGTCAAGCAAATTTAAAGAAAAAATCCAGAAAAACCAGTATCAAAAATAATGGGGATAAAAGTGAGTCAGTCTTACCACAAGAAGTAACCAGTTCACCAATTGGATTTATAAAAGTACTCAGACCAGCATCTTCACTCAAAATTTACAATAATAAAATTCAAAAACTTCAACTTTTCCCCTCAAATATGGTAAATATTGACCCAAGGCTTATTATGGAAGATAAAGATATAACCAAAGAAAACCCAAAATTGAAAATTTGGAATAATAAAAACAGAACAAGATATTTCCAAAGAACCAATTCAAGAACCAAAGGAAGAATCAAATACTTCTCTTGAAGAAGGAAATGACCTATTTTATATCCCTACAGGCAATAAGGCACCAATATTTCCAGAATATCCTCAGCACCTTAAAACTTTCAACCCAAACAGCAAGGTGACAAAGGAAACTAAACCTGAAAACAAAGCTTCCAAACAAGTAACTTTCACAGTAAAAGCAAGTGAAATTACTAAAAATAAAGATTCAATTAACTGAAAACCTAAAGATTCTACCAACATAAAAAGTCATATAGAACAACATTTTAGGGAAAATTACCCTCAGGCAAACAAAATCAGTAGTCCAAATCATATAGGATTCTCAAAAAATCCAAAAAAAGAAAACTCACTTAGCCCACACCAAAACTCTGATAAAAGAAATACCAAATTAAGCCTGGGAGCCAATTATTTTTCCTTCGACAAAGCCAAAGAATGCCAAGTAAATAGGAAGGAAAAAATGAGTGAAGAAATCTTTAACAAACAGAAAAAACAAGACCAAAAAATTTTATCAAAACCAACAAATATGGAAGAAATTGAATAAGATGGAATTTTACTTACAGAAGACCAATTTCCCTGGGGAGGCTATACCAATTGGCAGCCTTTGAGGAATGAAAATTGCAGCCTGGAACTTTCAAAAATCACTGAACAAGATCATCAATGCTCAGTTCAGCATGGAAAGTGGCTAGAAGGAATAAAGAAAGAAAGAAATGAGAAAACAGAAAGAAGAAAATAGAAGCTCACCAAGAGAGAAAAAGAGTATTTTTGGATTACTCAGAATAAAAAGATATGCCCAAGTTTGCAAGCTCATTTGCAAAGGCAATATCAAATTTCAACACAAAATGAGGACTGGACAGAAAATAATAATAGAAATGAAAATATTACCCAGGATTAATTTAATGAGAAAGAAGAGTTAAAAGATCAATATCTCAATCAAGAAAGAAGAAATGGACTTACATCTGAAAAGACCAAATTAAATAATAGTCTTGACAGCAGATTTTCACATCCTTAATGACTTTTTTTCTCTTTCCTTATCTCATGAATTGTATTTTATTTTCTCTAGTCTTAAATATCTATACAATACAATATAAGTAAAATAAAATAAAGAAAAAAAAAGCATAAATAATAAGTACTAACCAATAAACTCATTTCTTTTTATATGTTATTTATGTTTGTTTTGTTTAATAAAACATGAATTGATTTATTTATTTTTTGATTTTTTCCTTTTTTATCTCACCAAAACAAATATATAAATATATAAAAATAATAATAATTTTTTTTATTTTATTTTTATTTTTCCTTTTCTCCTTATCTCACAGCAAATGACATCTCAGCACAAGAGCTAAAAGGGTCAAAATTATCATGTTTTTTACTCTTTCAATCTTTTAATCGCAGCACATAGTAATAAAGAAATTATATAGATATAAACCAAATAAAATAAAAAAAGAAACAGCCATGTAAATAAATTCAAAATAAACTTTTGATAATTCAATATTTTACGATATTTAAAGTATTTTTTTTATAAATATATATATATATATATATATATATATATATATATAAAATGATTTTTTTGGGATCAAGTTCATGAATAAAAGTAAAGCTAAAAAAAGTCACAGCCAAGCTAATGGAACAAGGAGGACGTTTAACAAGACAATTTGGCTTCTTTGTCAAGGATTCTATGTCAAAATAGAATTATATCAGTATATATAAAAAAACAACCCACTGCCACATTTGGTTATACAATTCCATAACCATATGCAACGAGAAACATAAACAACAAAGCCCCATAGAATTCAACAATGATGCCACAGTTTCGCGGTAGTTCTCATAGAAATCGTTGATGTAACACCGAAACATTTGATTGAAAGCCCCATAAATTTGATTGAATTTTTCCTTGTGTTGAAATTGTAAAGCCAGTGGTGAAGCAGAAACAGGGCGAGGTTCGTAAGGAGGCGCAATTTGAGGGCTATCAACAACGGAAGGTATTGGATCACCAAAAATGAAGGCCATCTCAGCGGCTGTTGGCCCATGAATACCATTGACGCGAGGCGGGGGGGAGATAGGTGGAAGTGCCAAATCATTAACAAAGGAAGCCAAGGTTGATTGAACTAGATTTGACTCCAGCAAAATAAGGCTCAGGATAAATGATAATGGAGGCATAGAAGCACAAGTTGTCAAATGAGGCTTGTTGCATATTGATAAAAATGCCATGGTTGGCATTATGACTAATAAAATACATCTTGGCTAAATTTAAAAACAAAAAAATAAATAAAATAAAATAAAATAAATAAAACATCAACAGAAATTTAATATAAGAAATATATAATAAAAAAAAGGAGACTCACTGCTTAGAAGGATGCCACAGCCACATGCATGAAATGTAATAGCATCCTGAACCCGCCAATAAGAAATATATATATATAAATATTAGGATAGGATAAATGAAAATGCAACAAAACATAAGTCAGTGGAATAGAAATTTAGAAGAAGAAAAAAAGCATAAAACGTACTGGCAGAAAGTATATGGCCAACATTAGGGATCAGCATCACTAGAAACAAACTATGAAGCAGGAATAGTGGGGTGGTGTTGAATAAAGAGATAGAAGAAACTGGATACACAAAATAAATGGATAAAATAAAAAACGTTGCAAACGGAAAAAAAAAATATAAATAAATAAAATAAATGTATATAATAAAAAAGTAAATAAAAAATAAATAAATAAAGATAAGATTAAACGGGAAGAAAGAAAAAACACCCGCGGCTAGAACACAAAACCAAATACTTCAAATTTGAAGTATTTTCAATGCAAAAAAAGAAAAAAAAACAAAAATTTATTCTTTTAAAATATTTTATTTCAGTAATATATATATATATATATATATATGTTGCTTTCACTTTAATAATTTTATAAATAAAAATATCAATTTTTAAATATTTGTTTTATTACTTATTAGATTATACAAATTAAAAGAATTTTTTATGCTAAAAATTCTTTATTATTTCATTAATAATCTTCATTTGGGATCATTTACATTAATCAATATAGAACTCTTAAGATATTCTCTTATTTTATCAGAACATTTATTATTTATAAAAAGATAAATAGAATCATATTTTTATCTTATTTTTAAATCCATGTACCCAAAAAAAACCAAAACAAATTCTTATTAAATTCAGAGGTGGAAAGTAGGTCACAACTATTAAATGGAAAGAGGGTTTTCACCCATTTGATAATCATCCATGGATTATAATTTACTCTCGTCATAAAGAGGATGACATTGGTATTGAAGCTACAGAAGGTGGATATTAAGCCTCAATAATAATCAATACAATAAAAAATAGGCCAAAACCAATGCAATTAGGCAAATATTCCCAACACAACTCAAAACTCAAGGAATGGTCCTTGATAAGAAATTAAACTGTCTAAAGAATCCTTTTATATTACTTATTAAAAATCAATACTCAAGAAAAGGTCCTGAGTATCACCTTAAACTACCTCATCAACATTATCTATGCTAATTACAGTGTCAGGACTAAAGCAGAGGTCATGGATAAGACCTTAAACTGTACCAATTTCTTTTTTTATTATCCATTTATTTTATTTTATGGCAACACTGGTGGAAATATTTGATTAAAGGAAGTTATTAGTAGCTTGAAATATTTTTTTATCAAATGGAGAACGAGATTTCCCTAAATCAGTATTAAATATGACAACATTAATATGGATAAAACAAACAAACGAGAAGAAACAACAGGGTCCAAATCAAATGAAAAAATATGGAGATTCAAAATCAATATTAGAAGCCAAAAATAAAATTATCAACTAAATTTATTTAAATAGAAAAATTAAAGGAAGAAAATTCTCACTTATGAACCCAGGATACTGTACTTGAAACTGGAATGCTGGGGACAGCATTAAATGGAGAGGGGGATGTGGCATTTCATATATTTTGGCCCAGTTTCAAGAAATTCTTTAAAAGAGAAGAATGCCAAATTGGAAGAAATCAAGAGATCAATGAATAATTTCGGAGTTCAGCACTCAGAAACATCATTAAAAAATCACACACACCCAGGAATAACATCAATAATATGGAGGAATGGAAGATTTTAGAATTCAGAATTGAAATAATCAATAGACTTCTATAATCAAATGCATAATAGAGGAATCCAATCTTATGGAGTTTTACAAGAAAGCTTATGTACAAGCTTTACAGAATCATCAATATAGGCTTAATACATACATAAAAACTCAAATTTACATGGACAAAGTAACAATGTAGTCTTATATCCACCCTACATCCACCAGAATATTATATTACCAATGATTACAATCATCAAAATAAAGTATGAATAGCAGAAGGATCATCTAACTGTATCAAATTCACCTCATTAAATGGAGAATGAAATAAAATCAGAACTGCACAAGCCATTACAAGTGATCATATATTACAGCTTACAAGGTATCCCCACATTACACAGCCTTAGGATCATTAAATTCAGCTCAATTAGATTTTAACTGGCTGTATGAGAGGAAAATACACTAAAATGTAAACCACACAGCAATTAAAATAATCAAGAATTGAAACTCCAGAAGATATCCCCACATTACACAACATGATCACCTGGAATTAAAGAATTCTTACAAACAAATTTATAGAAAGACTTATTCACACGACACTACCTTCATCCCTTTAATCACCAGAATTAACTCCTCAAGGCTTCTCAAGCTTACTCAAGCAGTGTCAAGGAGAAGTCACCTGATATTTTTATCCAATTCCTTACCCAGAAAAACATCTTAATCTTAATTTGTGCCAAACAAATGGACAAAATATCTCAAAGAAATATGACACCATGCTCAATCTTACTCACCAGCAATAATTTCTAAAGGCTGTGCAAGCTTACTAATGCAGTGTAACAGATAGGTCATCTGAAGTTTGTTACTAAATTTACACCAGCAAAATTACCTCAAAGGGAAAGAATGAAGCTTTACATGGACAGCCCATGGGTACTTCTCACAACATAAAAGGAGGCCTCTTTCCCTCATTTTCTCCTCTTACTAATGAAATTAATTATATAACCAGAAGGAGAATAATTATTCATCCCTTACTAGTAGGTTAATCTAGAAATTATTATTATCAGTAAATTACACTAAATAGTGGTTTATAAATAGATGTAGTTAACAGTAGGTCTTCTTATATTATAAATTCATCTATTAGTAAAATACTAATATTAAACAAAATATCTATATTATACTCTTCTCACTAAAAGAAAATCTATATTACTGTTATAAACATCCAATCAAAATAAAATACATCCTAATAGCTTCCTAACTGTTACTATTATTATATATTATTATTTATTATCATCCCAATTATCATCAATTATTACTATTATAAGTAGTAAAATACTTCTCAACCTTCACCGTTATTTCTTTCAGAATTATAGTGGTGTTATCATATATAATTTCTAAATAATTATTAGCTATCACTATCATTATTATCACAAGGTATATTTAAAGCTTATTATGAAAATTATTTACCAATCACAAGTACTTAAGCTATTAAAAAATATTATTATATATTATCACTTATACTAAATATTCTCATATTAAACTATTATCCATCAAATAAAATACCTTTAAAAAAGGAAACAACTTAACTCAACACTAATTACTATTATATCTACTATTTATTTTACTCAATTATTACTTTCTTATCCTAGAATCACCTACAAATTTATCTTTTGAAATTATTTTGAATTAGTATTTTTTATTTTATCATTATTCTGATTATTGAATAGGTATGATAAGAGACTTCTGAAAAGTCTTCTCTAGCTGTAAAAGCCACAATCTTAAATATTGATTTGTGAGAAGTGTAGGGAGATTGTGAGCCTTGAGGTATATTTTACATACCCAAATAGGCCACAATTATCTTAAAAGGAAATTTTGAATTATGAATAAATCATAAGTAATGCATATATCCAAAATTCATCATTTTTGATTTCAGAAAAGATGAATGACCTTTCATTGAGTAGGTAAATCCATGGATTCAAGATCAGATTTGGATTCTACACTAAAATTCACCTAAGGTAGCTCCATAGAGTGAATAAGCTCAAATTAGCTCTTTGAGGTGGTAAAATGGAAAATACTTCAATACCACATCATCAATACCACATAAAAGATCTGTGAAAAGTTTTGTTTTTCTTAATTTCACGCCAAAATGATGGGAAAGTGAGAAATCCCATGTTACATATACACTAAGAATAGTGTTATGCATGTTTTGAGCACTTAATATCATGGTATTCTTACATGGACTTTTGGTACACCCATAGTGGATATCTCACTTGAAGCTTAAATTACTATTTTGACATGAAAAATAAGCAAGGGGGACAAAAGACATCAAAGAGAGCCAGGGTACCCAGCTTCTGAGGCCTCAGAGGTGTGGACAGCTCCAAAGCTTGCATCAGTGGCTGATCTTGGCCTAACTGGGAAACTAAAACCTTTTGGGAACTTGGTTACCATGTTACAACTACAGTAAAACTTAAGAAAATAGCAAGTAACCTGCTATTTTGATGTGCCAAGGAGGTAAAGAGCTACTTAGACTCCTGTAACCATGTCAATTCTTAATTAATTTGGATGGATAAACCCAAAAAGAGTAATTAAAACCCTTTTTGGACTTGTATCCATTGATTTACCTCATAGCAACCAGTGAAACACTGATATTTGCAATTCTACGTAGAAATGAGGTAAAAACCTCAAAAATTCATCAAAAATAAAAAAACCTAATAAATCTTTCTGAAACTTTCAGGACTAATGGAGAGCTGTATTATCTATGGTACAAGCAGAAAGAATTACAGTTTTACTAGTAAAATCAAAAATTTTACTTACAGTCCATTTTTCACTATTCTACGTGAAACACTGAATCTTCAAAAATTCGCAGTAATTACAACCTGTGATGAAATTGGAAATAAAATTGATAACTTTGAGAAATAAATGATTATTTTGGAATAAAAAAAGATTTCCAGATGTTACTCCTTTTATTCTTAACCATATTGGGGTTGGTAGTCACGTAAAAGCATTAATTAAGTAATTATGATAATCTTATGTGACAACAGATGATGCAATCAATAATCCAAAAAGTTTTATTGTTTTCTCACTTACTGGCTTTCAGTTTGCCCCATGGCACGCCTCTGTGAGCTGTTGTTGACTTAAAAGAAGCCTCTTCTTGCTGTTTTTTCCATCATCATCATCTTATTAATCATTTATATCAGTATTACCAACAAGTAAGTATTAGTTAAAACTTTTCTTAAGTGTTTTATTCTTTCAGAATGAATCAGAAAGACGTGAAATAATAGAAATCAACTATATATTGTTGTAATACATTTATAAATTTATTTTGATCCTCTAAATCCAAAATTCTACATCAAATCTCTCTATCTTATCTCTCAATAAAGCTCTCCGGAATATTAGTGAGTGATTTATCCGTAATTCTTAAATATTTTCTCTAAAATTAGTTTTCTTGTAGAATTATCATTATAATTATTCTTGGAAAAGATAATTATATATTAAAATAATTTTATTATTTTAATAAAAGAAGTTTTTATTATTAAAATCTTGTAATTCATTCTAGTAGACAATTACTTGCTCACTGTTACAATCACTAGTAGTGCTTAACACATGAAAGAAATAATTCCTTCATTATTTAATTGTGGCTATAATAATATTTTATTATTATATTTCATAAGAACAGACATAGTACTCTTGATTAATAGTTATAGTATCATCAGTTTCATAGTCACATCTTACAGAGATTGTCTAGTATACTCAGAGGGGCAGCTGAAACACCATTAGCACCCTTGGTTACAGGATTAATTAAGAAATTCAAAACTGTTTACCTGTGATTTCCCCTCAAGGACTTCATTTTCCAATCCCACACTAAAGTAGTTCCACACTACAGGAAAGGCAATAACCTTTGAGGGTTTGTTAAACAAAATTGTTATAGCTGTTGACCACTTTGTTGTGAAAGTGGTCCAAACTTAAAATAAAGTGGATATTTAGTTTCTGCTAGCTGGTAAATGAATAATTATGTAATTTATTATCACTATATTAAAGGTATAAACCCTTACAATTATGGTTTGAAGCTTAAAATAGTAACATTCAACAGAAAAGATGCATTACAAGGAATATCATCAAAAATAGAGGTTTGATGATGTAATGAAATGCTATTTGAAGCTTAGTAATTACATTCCAAGCTATCAGAATTCACTACCTGAATGTCTTTAGTGTGTATGACTCAATGGTTATTAATAATCAAAGTTTAAGATTAAAATTGATCATTGACAATCACTCACTGTAATCTTAATTTAAGCTTAAAAGTCATATAAGTCCTTAAAGTGGTGAATATTAGTTTTTTATGATTAGAACTAATAAAATACATGGACTTTAGTCTTCTTCCAAGTCTATGATGTCAGAAAGCCTAGAGTTACAGTGATAACTCTAAATAATGAGATGAGATGAGATAAGATGGTTTGTTTATTAATTTACTCATCACTAAACCTTAAGATAATGATACATTTCAGAAGATACCATCAGTAAGCGTCTACTAGAAGCATTATGGACTCTAGGAAGGAGAATTTTACTATATATAGAGCTCTTTTTACCTCTATTTCCCCCTCAGATAGATCAAAAACATCAAATTAATAAATCAAAAGGTAATAGCTTTATTCTTTATATATAATTCTATTATAATATCAAAGAATCAAGTTCATATTTATTAAAATAATCAATATTGACATGATTAAACCATTATTTAATTGTTTTTGCTAAATTTCTCTTCAAAATGTTTAATTCCACGTAAAATCAAGAATATTTGTAATATCTTCATTTTTCCCTGTAAATACAATTTAAATAAGTTTTAATTACATTATTTTGGCATAAATGTTTCCAAAATTACTATATTAAGTCTTAAAAGTATGTTCTTTTTCATTTTAAAATAATTTCTCTACATTACTACTTTTAATAATTCTTTTATTGATATAAATAGTATTTATATTAATATATATCTTTAACTTTGGTAATATTATTGTTATAAAATTCTTTTTATTGATAAATGAAAATTTTCAAGCCTTTATTATTTGTTTGTAACAATAATAAAGTGCCTTAAATATATCACGTATTATATATTAATATATTTCTTTCCATTACATTAAATTATTTAGTATAATGTATATTATTCTATTCATTTAATAATATAAATATTTTACACCATAATTAGGATAATTATTTATTATAATAATTATTCTTTATCTTATTCATTAATTTAATAAGGACATTCAGATTAAAATAAGTAAAATATTAGTAATATTGACTTATTGTTTCATAGTCAAACCTTACATCAGATGGAAAATCAATTTTTCCAAAATATCTCTATTTCCCCCATTTTCTTAAATCAATCATTCTGCTTTTCATAGCAATTAAATCTTACTTAAGTCTTAAGAATTTCATGTATGTCTTCTAATTCCCTAAATTTTGAACTTGAATAACTCCTTTATTACAAAGACGTTCAATAAATTCAACACCAATGAAACAGGTTTTTGTTTTTTCGAAAATATTTCTCATTACCCCCACTCAGACTTAACACAAAACAATTTCTTTTAATTGGGTATTTGGGCCCAAAAATCACTCAAAAAAACCTTCATTTGTTGGATCAAAATGCCATGCATGGAATAACTTGGAATGATTTCTAAAAAAAATATTCAAGGTGGGAATTTTGAAAAACCACTATGTTAGGTGTGGGCGTAAGATATATGCAGATTTTGTAAGCTCAGAAATTCAAATCATGACCTAGAACCCATCTTCAGCTTAATCTTAATTACAACCATACAAATAATGACACCCAAACATATATAAGCTTCAAAAAGTAAATAATCTACTCCTCATCTGAAAGATTCAGGACATCTTACAACAGCCAGCTATCTAGCAATAATAAGTTGGCTCAAAAGTAAGAATAATTTTGAATCTTGTTTCGGCTCTTCTTGAAAGAAATAAATTAGAAGTCCCCCATTATCCAAAACAATTGAATTAAAATTAATGGCTAATGAGGTGAATGAAAAATCAAAAAATTGTTTGAAACTGATCCCTAACAATATCAGGGATTGATGGCAAAATTACACAAAAATATATATATCTGAAAAGGATTATGAGAAAACAACAGGTTCAGGTATTAATGATGAAGACCTCCAGAAAGGATCAACAAAATGATTCAAAAGATGGATAAAAATTTGACATGCTATTTAAAATGAATGAGCTCTTTGGTAATAAACCAAACATAACACCAATGGAGACTTGCAGCTCCCCTGATCTAGAAAAAAATGAGATTCTTGAGGAATATGAATCATTTATAAAAAGAAAGTTATGTCTTATATTTTTTGAAAATAAATCTTGAATATTGTATTTATTCCCAAATCCATATGTCTTTGAGGGGCCATTCAAGCAGCAGGAGGGGTATTTAAGACAATGCAGTCAGAAGGACTAAAAATGAATATATTCAAATGGAGGAATTTATCTCAAAGAAATTAAGTTTTTTTATTTAAATAAATTCCTAAGACATGTATTATTCCTTATTATATGGATGAAGAAGGGAAAACAACCCTGCAGTATCAATTTCATCTCATATTGATCCAAGTATCACCATGGATATTGATAAGGAACCTGTAATAGAAGAGAGAAAATATGCTTCAGTATGTAAAGAAAGTATTTTCAGACTATCAAAACAGAAAATTAGACATGAATCAGTGAGGATCTTAGATCCACAAAGTGTGTCAAAAGAAAAGTGGAATCAAATTGCACACCCTCAAATTCTTCAGTATTTATTGCAAAAAAAGAAGTTAATTAATGAAATTTAATATTAGTTATCTTATATTTGAGTCTGAAAATTTTCTCATCTTAGCACATAATATTGGTTATTCTGCCACATTGAAATACAGAAAAAGCAAGTGGAAAGAAGAAAAAGAAGTTTAAAGAAAACCTCTCCACCAGGGGGAGATCATGAAGGAAATTGAAATAAATTTTCAAAGAGAGAGAAATAATAATTAGTTGGAATTTGAAGAAAAAAAACTCAAGACACAAAGTGATTTTGAATCCAAGAAATTAAAACTACAAATTGACTTTCAGAATGAAAGAATTTGGATTTAACTATTGCAATGATACAATCAAATAACTCAGAAAACAAGATAGAAGCTATCATAAAGTTAATTAATAATAAACAGTATTTTATATTTGTCTGTTTTGAGATCTATATCACAAGGGTGTGTGTATTTTAGCTATGTTACTATAGTAGCTATTAGATCATACACAAAATATTTGATAGCATAGTGATTGTAGGCCTATGTTTTCTGTATTATGAAAATATTAACTTAAAATGAAATTTGAGACAAAATTCATATAAAGAGTGGCATTTTAAATGTCAAAATTTAGATATAAACTTTTATTTTCAAGATTACTTGAATAGTATAAGTATGAGTGGGGATTTGATACAAAGAACTGAAATAAAGGGAGTACCCATTTTTTGAAGATGAAGAAAGTGTATCAACAATTTATTCATTGTCCTAATAGGTGAAATAAGATATTCTTCCATCTTTGTGATACTTGGGAAAGCTATACATTTTCTGGAGATCTGAATTGACATTGAGATTCAGGTGAATTTTCCATTTGAGCCACCATCTGTATATAATCTAAAATGTAAAAAAAGTCTTGGAATGCCATACCATATAGCAAATTACAGAAATTTTTGCAGTAACATGAATCCTTATTTTCGGATCAGTAAAAGCATAAAATTGATTGAAGAGATAATAATTTGAATCAGAAATTGTGGAAGAATTTTTAATAATACAAATAAAAAGGGGAAGGGGAAAATCTAAAGCATCATTATCACAATGTGGAAAGTTTTAAAACTCATTTAATAGATATGTAATATGATTTTCAAAAGAATATGAATTTGAAATATTCAAAGAGAAAAAAACTGTTCAAAGACAGGTATTCCAGGTTTTCCATAGTCTGGGTATTTTCTTCTAGAATGACTAATGCAATATTTTCAAAAAGAGTTCTAAGAGTCTTTGATATTGCTGGGGCCATTAATAAAAATTGTTGATATTATTAAATCCTTCCAGAAATCCTATTGGTAGAGATATATTGTACCAAATTAAAATCTCCAAGAAAAGGAGGACTCCAAGTGATTTAATAAATTTACCCATGAATCTTGTTGTCACCTTCTTTCTGCTTTCCAGGGAAATAAATTATCTTTATGAGATAAGATTAGAAGAGCTTTATATGTGATGTTTCATAGTAAATCATGGCTTCAAATCTTTGGAACTTGACTTCAGGACAAGCTTAATTTGATGATCTCTGAACTGAGGTATTTTGGAGAATATTAAAGCCATGGGTAATGAGATCATGATCTTTCTGAATACAATGACAAGGATTTGGTGCTTTTGCAATCCAAATTTGGCCTAATTGTTTACAATCTGCTTCATTTGTTGGAATGAAATTGAAATTAACATCTTGATTTGATTTAAAAAAGATATTGAAGGCTTTTTGAAGATCTGAATGAATATATTTACTTTTTTGACTCTATCTGCGCACATTCTTGAAGAATGAGCTTTATTAATCTCTAACTGACGGCTGATATCCCAATGTAAAAAATTGGTTTAGGAATTAATTTAAAGGAATACACCAGTCAGAGATTTCCACAAAAAAACATTAATAAAAATAGGAAAAAAAACATGAAAGCTATATTTTATGATTAAAAAAAGAAAAATTATTAGCTGGTCATGGTGGTGGTTTCTCTTCCTCCCCATTATGATAGAAACTTAAAAAAAAGCTTATTAATAGGAGTGTTATATTTATGAAAGAAAAACAGAAAATAATATAAGAAAAAGAGAAAACCTAGCTATATTGAGAAAGCTCAGTCATTTGAAGGGACTACTCACAAAGCTTTTTGAAATTAAAGTATTGATATTCAACTTTTGTTGATTTATATTAAAAATTTAATAATCAATTTTCTTCACAAAGAACATAGATAAATATGAAAGGCTCAATGTTAGATCAAAGTGTTATATAGAAAGGTATCTTATTTATAGATTCTCCTTTTGAAAGAAGCTATTAATAAATAAAGATGCATATTAAAATAAATAAACAAAGTTATTCATTTTTTGAGTAGATCTTAATTAACACTCAACTCTTTTTCAATGATTCATATTGAAATGAAATCCGATTTAAAATATGATCAACAATAAAATATGTTTTGAAAAATTGAAATGAGATCCAGAAAAAGGCGTAATAAAAAGAGTAAGTTATTTGACATGTCATTCAAAATTGTTCTATATATTGAGAGAATTGGATTTGTCAGTATTTTTAAGAAATTTATTACATCAATAAATACTTTCTTTTGAAAACTAAATTTTGATCAATTTTTTGTTCAAAGAGGTATTGAATCACTGTTATTGATCAAAACTGATTTTAAAATAAGGCATTTGGGAAAACCGTATAGGAATTTTTGTGAAATAATGTAAGCCCTTACTTGTTTTTACTCAAGGATTATGTGTTTTGCACTAAATTGAAAAAAACACATAACAGGCTCCCTGAATCCAATTAAAATTGAAATGAAGCCAAAAAACCTTGTATTGAAAAACCCCATGTGTGGAATTTTGAATTCCATATATGGTATAAATTTGATTGTTGATGCCATTTATCGAACTTTTAATGCAATTCATTTCACTATGAGTTCCATTCAGGGCATAAATTTCATTTTTAATGCCATTTATTGCATAAATGACATTTTTAATACCATTTATTGCATAAATGACATTGTTAATGCCATTTATTGCATAAATGACATTGTTAATGCCATTTATTGCATAAATGAAATTGTTAATTCCATTTATTGCATAAATGACATTGTTAATGCCATTTATTGCATAAATGACATTGTTAATGCCATTTATTGCATAAATGACATTGTTAATGCCATTTATTGCATAAATGACATTGTTAATGCCATTTATTTCATAAATGACATTGTTAATGCCATTTATTTCATAAATGACATTGTTAATGCCATTTATTTCATAAATGACATTGTTAATGCCATTTATTTCATAAATGACATTGTTAATGCAATTTATTTCATAAATGATATTGTTAATGCCATTTATTTCATAAATGACATTGTTAATGCCATTTATTTCATAAATGACATTGTTAATGCCATTTATTTCATAAATGACATTGTTAATGCCATTTATTTCATAAATGACATTGTTAATGCCATTTATTTCATAAATGACATTGTTAATGCCATTTATTTCATAAATGACATTGTTAATGCCATTTATTTCATAAATGACATTGTTAATGCCATTTATTTCATAAATGACATTGTTAATGCCATTTATTTCATAAATGACATTGTTAATGCCATTTATTTCATAAATGACATTGTTAATGCCATTTATTTCATAAATGACATTGTTAATGCCATTTATTTCATAAATGAGATTGTTAATGCCATTTATTTCATAAATGACATTGTTAATGCCATTTATTTCATAAATGACATTGTTAATGCCATTTATTTCATAAATGACATTGTTAATGCCATTTATTTCATAAATGAGATTGTTAATGACATTTATTTCATAAATGACATTGTTAATGCCATTTATTTCATAAATGACATTGTTAATGTCATTTATTTCATAAATGACATTGTTAATGCCATTTTTTCATAAATGACATTGTTAATGCCATTTATTTCATAAATGACATTGTTAATGCCATTTATTTCATAAATGACATTGTTAATGTCATTTATTGCATAAATGACATTGTTAATGCCATTTAATAATGCATAAATGACATTGTTAATGCCATTTATTGCATAAATGACATTGTTAATGCCATTTATTGCATAAATGACATTGTTAATGCCATTTATTGCATAAATGACATTGTTAATGCCATTTATTGCATAAATGACATTGTTAATGCCATTTATTGCATAAATGACATTGTTAATGCCATTTATTGCATAAATGACATTGTTAATGCCATTATTGCATAAATGACATTGTTAATGCCATTTATTGCATAAATGACATTGTTAATGCCATTTATTGCATAAATGACATTGTTAATGCCATTTATTGCATAAATGACATTGTTAATGCCATTTATTGCATAAATGACATTGTTAATGCCATTTATTGCATAAATGACATTGTTAATGCCATTTATTGCATAAATGACATTGTTAATGCCATTTATTGCATAAATGACATTGTTAATGCCATTTATTGCAGAAATGACATTGTTAATGCCATTTATTGCATAAATGACATTGTTAATGCCATTTATTGCATAAATGACATTGTTAATGCCATTTATTGCATAAATGACATTGTTAATGCCATTTATTGCATAAATGACATTGTTAATGCCATTTATTGCATAAATGACATTGTTAATGCCATTTATTGCATAAATGACATTGTTAATGCCATTTATTGCATAAATGACATTGTTAATGCCATTTATTGCATAAATGACATTGTTAATGCCATTTATTGCATAAATGACATTGTTAATGCCATTTATTGCATAAATGACATTGTTAATGCCATTTATTGCATAAATGACATTGTTAATGCCATTTATTGCATAAATGACATTGTTAATGCCATTTATTGCATAAATGACATTGTTAATGCCATTTATTGCATAAATGACATTGTTAATGCCATTTATTGCATAAATGACATTGTTAATGCCATTTATTGCATAAATGACATTGTTAATGCCATTTATTGCATAAATGACATTGTTAATGCCATTTATTTCATAAATGACATTGTTAATGCCATTTATTTCATAAATGACATTGTTAATGCCATTTATTTCATAAATGACATTGTTAATGCCATTTATTTCATAAATGACATTGTTAATGCCATTTATTTCATAAATGACATTGTTAATGCCATTTATTTCATAAATGACATTGTTAATGCCATTTATTTCATAAATGACATTGTTAATGCCATTTATTTCATAAATGACATTGTTAATGCCATTATTGCATAAATGACATTGTTAATGCCATTTATTGCATAAATGACATTGTTAATGCCATTTATTGCATAAATTACATTGTTAATGCCATTTATTGCATAAATTACATTGTTAATGCCATTTATTTCACAAATGACATTGTTAATGCCATTTATTTCATAAATGACATTGTTAATGCCATTTATTGCATAAATGACATTGTTAATGCCATTTATTTCATAAATGACATTGTTAACGCCATTTATTTCATAAATGACATTGTTAATGCCATTTATTTCATAAATG